>OY856415.1:142693579-142701079 GCA_963693085.1 Alisma plantago-aquatica | reverse complement strand
ACATAGTGTTTAGGACCAATGTTGTAGATCTTTGCCATGAAAAATTGTTAGCTTTGCGAAAGGAGCTCTTAGACTTAGATCTCGCTGATCCTGGTGCAGGCGTTGGTGTAACCGCTTCTAATACAGCTTCCTCTTCTGCTGTCAAGGTCCATATACCTAGTAGTTGCAAAACTAAGGGGAGACCTAGATCGACTGATGTGAGGTTTAAATCTGAAGTTGAGATTGCCCAGTCTAAAAGAGAGAGGCAGTGAAAGAATTGCTTAGAGTTTGGGGTCAACCATGATAGCAGGAACTGCCCTATGAAGAAGTAGTCCATTCCTCTTCTGGACTATGTGTTGTTGATGTTTGCTGTTCAATGATTATCTCTATTGCTGATCGTGTGGTCTGTTGATGCTGGACGATTTTTAGTGGAGTTTGTAGCTGATTAGTGCGTGAGTGAGGGATATTCAAATCTGTAATGCGTTGTTCTTTTTGTCTGCAGTTTTTGTGAAAGTGATTTTGTAACCTTCCATGTATTTTTACTTTTGTGTTTTGTAATGTATCTATGTGTTACGTTGAGCTCCACCAGCTATATGTATACTTTGAATATACTACAAAGAATCTGTTCTGATCAGATCTTACTCTTTTGCAGAATATTTTTTGTTTTATCTTCATGTGCATTGAATACTCTTTTCTGTTGAAATACATACATTTTTGGGTTAGTACAATGTTTTTCATGTTTTGTTCAGTGTACTCACGAAATGTCAATTCTTGCTGCTATGTCATACACTGGTGTCGTGTTTTTGACAAACCTTCAGCCTCAAGAGTTACATTATGGTCGCTGGAGTTAATTTTTATATCGTCACAGATACTCTCAGTGTTCTCTCAGTTACTATCAGTGTTATCATAGTTACTCTCAGTGCTATCAGAGTTACTCTTAGTGTTCTCTCAGTTACTCTTTAGTGCTATCACATATACCTCTCAGTGTTCTATCAGTTACTCTCAGCACTATCAGAGTTACTCTCAGTGCTATCTGAGTTACTCTTAGTGTTCTCTCAGTTACTCCTCAGTGCTGTCACAGTTACCTCATGGATTACCTCTCTTTTTTTAGAGGTACTCTTACAAAGTATGCGGGTTACTCATTTGAATCATATGGTTACTTTTCTATACTATCAATGTTACTCTTAGTGTTCTTATAACTATATATAGTCTATGGAACAAACGATATATATTATACATAGTCTATGGAACACATCATTCAAAGCATAAAATGTTATATATTATACATACTCTTTGGAACAAACAATATAGAAAACTACAACCAAATCAGATATAAGGATGGTCCATCAAATGAACATAAAAACCAAAGATCTCAGGGGGGTCAAACCATGATGAGATCTATTATACACACTATTTACTCCATTGCAAAGCAGACACAGAAAACCAAAACAGCAACTTCAGAATCATTAAAACTTCTGGCCACACAAATTCCTGTTGTAAATGAGTGAATCTGTAAAGGATTTACCCATGAGTCATAAATAGGTTTTGAGCCCAGGGATGGTTGGGGGGCGGTATAGATAGTGATGGGGAAGATTATCGACCAAAAGGCTAAGAGAAAAGGGCAGTTGTGCATACCTATTTGTGAAAGGAAGGCTGGATAGAAGAAACAACAGTGTCTTTTGTAGATGTTGAGGTGTCCGCTGTTGTGGATGAGTCAACCTGAATGGGATTTACAGCTGATCCCGGCACTGGTTGGTATTTGTCCCTAACAAAGAGCTGATCTGCATAGTCATCCGATCCAGAGTATACTTCGTCTCCAGGCATTCTGAAGAGCGGAATAAGCTCGATTGGTGTTTCTAAGAACTGATCTGTGATCCATGTTGTGATAGTCTAGTGATCATTTGGCTTGAGGAAGATGATCCAACCTTTGCGAATATTGAGCTGTGCGATCATCCTTTTCCAGCCCTTAGCAGTTGAAAGTGACCCATTTTTATTCTGCATATGGGTTATCTGGAATGTTTGGTTTCCGATTAGGAAGGTGGTCTTGCCTGGTTTGATGTGAAAATGGAGATTGTTCCATTCTATAGGAAGTAGAATGGATTCCATTGTCTTATCGTCAATGGTGTAGTTGATGGGCTAGATGAACGGCTCCATGGTAGGTTGTGAAGAAGTTGGCTATGAAGAAGGTAGGTTGTTCGTGTTGGTGCTGCAAAGATGGGCAGCAGTACTCTGCAAAGATGGGTAGCAGTACTCGGTAGGCTTCGCAGCCGATGGTGATGAAGAGGTTTCGATCTGAGGAGATGGTCAAAGGGGGTGCTACTGAAATGTTAAGGGGGTTGTCGGTATTTCTTATGTAAAACTTCCCCTTCTACAAAACTGTAGCAGTCGTGGATGAAGAAGAGGTGGACATCGAGGGTGCCGTGGAGGATGGAGATGTTGAAGATCTGAAAGCCCCCCGATGTGTTGTTGGTACTGCAAAGATGGGCAGCAGTGCTATGTGCTGTTGGTGCTGCAAAGATGGGCAGCAGTGCTCTATGCTGTTGGTGTTGCAAAGATGGCAGTAGTGCTCTGTGCTGTTCTGATGACACAGTAGTGCTCTGTGCTCTGCTCTCTTTTCTTCACTTTTTTGGTTCCTTCTTTAATAAAGTTAGTTTTTGAACGCTAGAGTTACTTTTTGTTTTATCACAGTTACTCTTAGTGTTGTCACAGTTACTCATTGTGCTCCTACTATTACTCTTAGTGCTGATACAGTTACCTTTTTCTGGAATCGAACACTTGCTCTCATGCAGGTTCAGTTACTTTACAAGATGTTCTTGTTGTATTTTCGAAGGTTACTGAACAAACACTGTGAGTAACTGAAAAAACCAAGCGAGTAACTGAAAAAAGAACGCGAGTAACTAAAACAACCATATGAGTTACTGAATAAACCCTTTCGAAAGTTACTGAACAAACACTGTGAGTAACTAAAAAAACCAAGCGAGTAACTGAAAAAACCACGCGAATAACTGAAAAAACCCTGCGAGTAACTGAAAGAAACCTATGACTAACTAAAAAAACCATGTGAGTAACTGAAGGTTACTCACGAAATGTCAATTTTTGCTACTATGTGGTTCACATACACTAGTTTCGTGTTTTTGACAAACCTTCAGCCTCAAGAGTTACTTTCTGATTGTTGGAGTTACTTTTTATATCGTCACAGATACTCTGAGTGTTCTCTCAGTTACTCTCAGTGTTATCATAGTTACTCTCAGTGCTATCAGAGTTACTCGAACTATATATCTGAAAGTATATATCTCCATACAAAACTACAACAGTTTTCTTGTTTGGTAGTCTAACTCAAAGTATATCTCTCCATACAAAACCACAACAATTTTACATTCAAGAACACAACATTCAAAGCACAAAATGCTATATATTAAACACAAAAATACTCGTATTTGCAATATGATTTAGATCAAAAATGTAATTTTTAGGATTTTCACAGCACACAAGTAATTTATCTCACATCGGTTACACATCAGAATTCCAAAAGTAAATTGTTCAATTTTTACATTTCAATTAATAATTCACTATTTCAGCTAAAATTCAGCCATTTATCTAGGCTTGAAACAACCTCTTCATCCGTGCTCTTCTCTTCATCTTTGTGCTTCTGTCTTCTCTTCTTCTTGTTGCTTTTGACATTAATCTTTTCCTCCCTTGTTTTGCTCAGATGGGCCTTTTTTGATGACTTCATTGTTATCTTTTTGATGTTCTTGTATAGGTTGCAACTCCCCCCTCGCCATCATTCTCTAAAAAATATCAGCCCTTATGGCCGACATGTCCTTGCAGGTGAAGTCCATTTGTTTTCCATTTACCAGGCATTCTAGGTACTTCATGATGAAGATCCCATAGTCAAGTGAGTCTTCTTCCTGTTGTGGACATAGCGGGTACTCCCGTCCCCATTGTGACAGTTGGTCTCCTTTTTCTGCCCCCTGAAGAATTCGTGGACAATACCCACCTGCATTAAAAATTCACAACTCTTATTAATCATCAATCAACAAACATTAACCATGTCAATCCACTACAAATAGAGTTACTTTTTATAGATTGCTTACCCATCTAAGGAATTCCTTTTTCGACTTGCTATTTCCACTCATTGAGTTATAAGACTGGTGTGCTCCATCCCTAAAACTTGCCTCGTACAAGTACCAGTGGTTGTCGTTGTTCAGTATGGTGAACACCGAGTCCATTGTGTCCCAATCTTTCATCGGGACGTTGAATAGTGGAGACAGCATGTCGATCTGCTCCATGGTTATGTTTTCAACATCAAACGCCAGCTTCTGCTGCAAATGCAAATTCACATCTATAAGTTTCAATTTTGTGTATATATTTTTTATTTTTGATGTAATTTTGTATACCAATTTTATTCTTCTTACCGGAGCATATGTGCTCAAGCAGTGCCATGACAGACCATTTTTTCTCCTTTTGCTTGTGGTAGCTTTGAGCATCTGTACAAAGCAGTCCATAACCTGAAAAAAAAACCCACAAGATTTCTTTGTTTAGAAAAAAACCACAAGCTTTTAAAGAGTTACACTACTATTTATTAATTTCTTACTGGTGATTGCATCATTTGATCTTTGTACAGTAGGGTGGTGAGGTCCTTCCCCGTGCACCAAGTGTCATCACTGAATCTCCATTCTTGTTTTGACCTGCCAATCGTTTTTATAGATGTTATACATATTAGTTTTGGATATTGAATAAGAGATGTTTTATAAGTGTACACTTGACAAAATAACAAATTCTCTTACATTTCTTCTATATTGTCCATGAAGTGGTGGACAATTTCCCTGGATTGTTTTGTTTTGAAATGCTTGAAACCAATGAAGTTTGACAACTTGTGTTGTCAACAACAAAAGAGCACTTCATGTTAGAATCAATCTTCATTTTTCTACTAGTTACACTATGCTGATATGTCGTAAGGTTACTATAGACCTTCGTTCTATATGTCGTAAGAACAGTGGTGAACATAAATGGCTCCTCCTTCTGCCCTTCTTCTTCGATTATATTCTCCTGTTGTTCACCTGTTTCTTCATTGCTCTTTTCTTCTGCATCTCGTGCAGACTTTGCGTGGTCCAAACCTTTAGCTGATTTTTCTTTCTTCTCCTCATCATCACTATTTTTCTTCCCATCATTCTCATCTTCTGAGTCATTCTCTTTGACATATTTTCTTCTGAGGCTCATCTTGCCTCGTTTCCTTGGCATGTCATCCTTATCCATACCTTCCTTCTCTACTTTGCTCGTCGTATCGACATCCTTCTCAAGTAGCACATCTGAACTGTCTTTGGGTTCTTGAACATTCCCTGATGTGAACCTCTCAGCAGATTGTGTGAATCCACCGACAGGTGACTGTGATTTGTCACCTTCATCTCCAAATTTTCTCCTCAGATTTCTGTTCTCCTCTTCCAGCTCAGCTATTTTGTTTTCTAGCCGTTTCCTCTCTCTCTGCATTTCAGTGAATGCCTCAACAACTATTTTCGTGCATATCTCCTTCTGCATCTTTATCTCGTCCTCGAGTATGTGAATTCTTCTCTCCAGGTTGGAGTCATCAGTAGGCACTCCTTTTCGGATGACCGGCTTTGCTGGCGCCTTGTCTGGCATTTGTTTACTTTTCGCCCTTTTCTCCGCAAGGTAGTAGGGCATGTCTTTCATTGTTCTTGAAGCTCTCCAGTTATCCCCCTGGTCTATATTCATACTTTCACAAACCTGTCCATAAAAATATCAAAATAGTATTTAACAATGCAAACTTGCAGGATTATGTTATATATTAGCTTTTGTAACAAATAAGAAATATTCTTACATCCTTAGGGTCAACAACCCCTAAATCCATCAACTTCTCGACCGGCGCAACCCACTTCTTTATCCTTGGCTTTGCGTCGAGGAACGTTGGCTTTGCCATGTTTGTCATCTCATATTCTCAAACCTACATTTAAACAGAGTGAAAATTCAATGCATATGTAACTGCCCCCCATAGTCATCATTGTAACAATTTTGTAGATGAAGATAATTTCGTTCACTTACACATAGGCACATCACACACCCTATTGTGTAGAGGGTGGTTTTCCCTTTCTCCCCTTTCTTCCTCAGCTAGACATTCTGCTTCAACATCTTCATATTCCTGAAGATGCTCCCATGCACCATCTTTGCCCAATTCATCTGCATCATTTCAGTAACATTGTCTAGGTAGTGCATTATGTAGATTGGTGTGCAATAGCTGGTGTCTGGGAGTAGAAATGTTGCCATCAGGTGCAACATCCACACACGGCACATGTTCTGGTAGTCTGATGGATCGTCGGTCCTTGCAAATTGTTGCCAAAGCTTTGCTAAGTTTTCCTTGTGCAGGACATCCTTTTCCCTCAACCTCTTAGAGGTCTCCCCTTCATCTCCTTGTTTACCTATTGCCCTGGCAAATGGTTGCCATATTGATCTCACAATCTCAGAATTTTTCCTAGGTATGATGTCCATACCTCTGTTTGGGATACCTAGAATTACCCCTACATCCTCAATCGTCATCCTTCTTTCCACCCCTCTGTCTAGCAAAAACCTGTCATCATCCACATATCTGTCTATCAAATCCTCCAAGAGGCATACATCAACCATAAGATTCAACATCTTTATCATGTTTGCATATGTCATCGCCCTCATCATTCTTAGTTGATTACTTGTAAACACCACACTCTTTCTGGCAGTGATGTAGCTCTTTAGGTAACACCTATGGTACATCCTCTTTATCCCCACTGCAAATATATGAAAAGTTACTCTTAGTTTTTTTTTTAGCATTACTTGTTACTCAGTCAAGTTACTCTTCAATTTTTCACATTTCAATCCACAGGGTAGGTTGATAATATTTTTAATGCTAACTGTTTATTCTTGCAACAACAATTTTAATAAAGTTCAAGTAAGTGTCATATGATAGTAACATCAATTTAATAAATTTATAAATCCATTCAATATTACCTTCAGCTGCCTTTCCTTTCTCCTTTTCTGTCCTCTTAATTCTATCCTCTTTTTCTCCCTCATACGTAGCCTTTTCCTTTCCCTTTTCTTTCTTCCTCCTTATTTCCTCTTCTTCTATCTCGTCAGCAGCCTTATCTGTATCCTTAGTTTCTTCGACCTTCCCGTTCCCTTCCCTTTCTTTTCCTATATAGGAATGAAGTTATCTAAATTTTTAGTCTTTTTTAGCTTAACAATATGGTTTTCATATGTCAAAATGCTATGTAAAGTGTGCAAATTACTCTTTGTTCTATAATAGTTACTCCAACATTTACTCTAGTTACTCTAGGCTATCATACAGTTACTTGAATGTTCTATATCAGTTACTATTGGTATCATGTAGTTACTCTACTTCTTATAACAATTACTCTTTTAACATGCATTGTTACTTTCTATACAAAATCTTTTTGTTTCTCATTTGTAATGTACATGCTATCACAAATTACCTTGTCGTTCTTTGCTCTCCGCTTTGTCACTCTGAGGTTTGCCAGT
>OY856415.1:142458579-142691079 GCA_963693085.1 Alisma plantago-aquatica | reverse complement strand
GAACCCTAGGGTGCTTCTTACCTGTTGCGGTCTGCATGAATGTATTCTCATATTAGATTTAGATTATATATAAATTCAATTGAGAATTTGTCATATCTCAACCAATACGACGAGCCATTTGGGCCACCCACTAAATCCACCTTCTACCTCTCCGACTGAGGTGGCATCTAGGTGCTCATATTGGAGTGGTGTTTTTTCTATGCCAGAACAACACATATAACATTCACACGAAGATTATTAGTATAAATTAGAACACCATGAACCATATAAGTATTTGGAAAAAAACTCACCATCTGCCACAATATTGTATGGAGCATTGATGGAAAGATGACATTTTCTATCGACCTACAAATTTTATGAAACACAACATTTATATTGACACATATATAATGTTGACTTGAGGGATTACTTTATCATAATGTACTTATAAATTGACTTTAATTGAATCTTACCCCGACCATGCCATGCAGGTCCAAAGGACTAATCCCAATACCCTCCATGGGTGTGTGACATTGTATAAGATTTTGTGACTGCTGGATAAGCTTGCGCCGCCTGAGAAGCCTCAAATTCCTCTAAGGTTACAACTATCAATCTTTGTACATCCTCTTGGTTTGTTCCCCATTTTTTGTAGAATTGCACTTTTGCTTGCATGAGCCAAAAAAATATTTTAGCCCAAACCCAAGTCTAATGACCCTCACATGTCCAGGGTGCTCTTCCATCCATAGAGCAACCATCAATTCATCATGTGTGTCCTAAGGGGTGGACTTTCCCTCCTTTGTTTGATCACCTTTCTTCAAGTTGCACTAGGATAATGTATGTATCACCCTCCTGGGTAACCACCATAACAACAGTTGATTTTATCCTCCAAGCACTAGGAAATGACCTCCTTGCCTCTATACTAGTCCACACATACCATCGAGAACTCATGTCATTCTATATAAATAGATAGGAAGGAGTTACTCCTTTCTAGTTAGTGCACTAGCACCGACTTACTCACACAATTGTTCTCCCTTGCTATCCCTCCCTTTGACAGGTAGGACTTGCTCAGGTTCTCTCAGTTACCACAACCAGAGAACATAATAACTGTCAAAGCTAATTGATGTGTCTGAGAAGCCCCTAGTACCTCTCTATTTATAGGAGGGTCAGATTCAGGGTTCCCAGTCTAAACGAGAGTCGAAGGGGACATAATTTCACAAATACTCACATCCTACAAGTGGAAAAATAGTCAGTTCATAGGTAAATCGGTCGGTTGGCATGTGAGTCGATTGGTTCAACCCTTGAACTGGTCATTTCAACATGTTTCCCAGTAACAATTGTTTTGGGAATTAAATTTTATTAGCACACAACATGAAGTCAACACTAATCCTTGATCTAATTGAATTGATCAACTAAACATTCAGTTCACAACCTGAACCGATTGGTTCATGGACTCATGCCGATCAATTCACTTCTTGAACCGGTTGTCTCATTGACCAGATTGCCATTCTTGGTTCAATTTACCTAACACTCTAAAACTATTAGTTCAACAATTGAACTGGTTAGTTTACATTCCAATCAGTCAATATTCAACCAATGTTGTTTAAATTGAATACTTAACTCTTTAGTAATCACATTTAAACTATATTCATGAACATACTCCTATTCCAAGTGTATCCTATGTGTGTGACCCTATACATTCCAAATTACATTGGTAGTGAATATCTATAACTAATTTATGACATCACAAGCAATGAGCGGTATCTAGAAACACATCATTGCTACTTAAGTAATATGGAAATTTGGAGGACAACTTCAACCTATAACGTATCATTGGTGTTATAGTATTTGTATAGTTCCCTTTTCACTGACATCTAAATTGAACTCGAGGCATGGAATCGTCATCCTCTTCAACATTCAATCCATATTCCTTGAACTAGAGCAAACAGTTTGAGATATATGTAAGCTCAATATCACATATTGGCTCATATCAGCATGGTCATACATTTCTCATTCTCGCTTATCAAGTGGTCATGATATCAAACTCATATAGGAGGGATAAATCCCATCTACATCACTCAAAATCATCCCCATGTGTCATAGTGCACCCAAGAACCAGCTCTATGGAAACCATTATTCAAGGTCACGGTGGATTATGTCAAGATAAAGTGAATGACATGTGATGAATGCAGTGATTTCAGATCTAAGAACCACCAACAATATAAGAGATGATTCTAACAACAAATTGTGGTTTCCATGTATTACTCTCAAGGTGGGTTTGTATGATACACTATTCTCTAACAAGTACATGTGTATTTGGTTTGATATCACATCATGACTAATGAGATTTTGTCATCAACCAACACACTAGTCTTATGTAGAACTGTTGTCAATTTTTCTTTCACAGTAATAGCTGACTAGGGACATAACAAGAATGTATGTACTCTTCTTATACATATGATCTCTTTATTCAAGTCCAAAACCTGAAGACATATGTCATCGAGTATCATCATTCTTTAGATATTTATTGTGTTACATCATTATCTTATAATTGAATATAATAGAATAATTGGAATTGCCTTTTGTTATTAATAAAATCATTTACAAGATATGCCATTAAGATCATCATATGATTGGCTCTCTAGGCATACATACCAACAAACTCTCATTTGAACATAGAGTTTATCACCCATGGACTTAATCCCAAGTGATCTAACATGACCATCATGCTTCTATTGCAAAATTGTTTTTGCCAATGAGTCAACCACATTTCTTTCAGTTGGTATTCTACAAATCTTCACATCTCCTCACTATACGATCTCACATATGAGATGAAACCGCCTTTGTATATGCTTTGAACGTTGATGTGATCTAGGTTATGTATCTTGTGAAATAGCTTCATTGTTGTCACAATATAGCTCAATTACATCACTGGTTTTCGGAACCACCCCAAGTTCTAAAATGAACTTCTTGATCCAAACAACTTCCTTTCCTGAATTGGATGCACCAGTATAGTCAAACTTTATAGTAGAATCTGCAAATGTCTCTTTCGTGGAACTCTTCTAGCTTATACCTCTGTCATTGAGGCAAAACACAAAATCATGTTTGCGATCAATAATTTACTTTGTCAATTTGGAATCTAGCATCTGTGTAACCCTTTAACACCAACTCTTCCTCACCACAATAGACAAGGATTTGAGCCTTAGTTCTTCTTAAGTACTAAAGGATGTTCCTCAAGACAGTCTAGGGAATATCATTGAGATTTTACTGATATCTTCTTGTCATGATCAAGGCATACAAAATGTATGGACAAGTACATTACATTGTGTACATGATAAATCCAATTGCACATACATATGGAATCTTACTTATGTGCTCCCTTTCTTCACAAACTGGGACATTGAGCTCTAGAGATGCTTACACAATGAGACATGGGCATGTTTCCTCTCTTTGAGTTCTCCATGTTGAACCTCTTCAACACTTTGTCAATGTATGTGCTCTGACTTAGTCTAATAAACCTTCTAAATCAATCTGTAGATCTTGATTCCTAAGATATAGGATGCTTCACCTAAGTCCTTCATAGAGAATGTACATCCCAACCAGGTCTTTACCATCTATAAAGAAGGAATGTCATTACCCATCAATAGTATGCCATCTACATACAATATGAGGAATACAATTATGATCCCACTAACCTTCTTATACACACAAGGTTTGTTTTCATTTAGACTAAAGCCAAACTCTTTGACTACCTCATAAAAATGGAGATTCCAGCTCCGAGATGGTTTTTCTTCAATCCATAGATTGACCTTTGTAGATTATAGACTTTATTTGTTTCCTTTGGATTTATAAAACCCTCAGTTTGTTTCATGTACACATCTTCAAGAGATTCCTATTAAGGAATGTGGTTTTAACGTCCATCTGCCAAATCTCATAGGCATGATAAGTTTCAATGGAAACCATGATCCTGAAAGACATAAACATGGCAATTGGTGAAAAAGTTTCATCATAGTCAAAACCTCGAACTTGTTTGAAACATTTTACAACCAATCTTCCCTTATAGGTTTGTACATTACCATCCATGTCAGTCTTCGTTTTGACAACCCACTTGCACCCTATGTGTTTTACCCCATTAGGTGGATCCACCAAGGTCCATACCATTATTGTTGTACATGGATTCCATCTAAAAAATCATGACCTCAAGTCATTTCTCAAACTCTGGTCCCTTAGTAACTTCTAGGTAGGTTGTTGTCTCATCATCTATGACCACTTCACCACCTTCTTGAGTCACAAGATAACCAAATCTTTCAGGCTCAAGGCATGTTCTACCAGATCTATGGGGTTCTTGTGTTACATGAGGAATTTGAGATTCCACAATACTTTGTGAGTCTCCTTGTTCCTCCTATCCCTCTACTAGTTCAATGTTTTCTTGTTTGTCTTGAACCTCTTTAAGTTTCACTTCCCTCCCATTGATTCCTTTGGAAATAAACTCATTTTATAGGAATGAAACATACATGGCAACAAATACTTTGTTGTCAGTTGGGTTATACAAGTAGTATCCCTTGGTTTCTTTAGGATATCCAACAAAATAACATTTATCAGATCTACAGACAAGCTTTTTAGGAAACATTTCCTCACATACTCTTCACATCCCTAAACCCACATAAACAAAATTTGGGACACTTCCTAGTCCATATCTCAATTGATGTCTTTTGAACCAATTTAGATGGTATGTGGTTAAGTCTAAACATTTTGTAGTGCATGTCCCTAGAAGGTACTCAGAAGATCAAAACCCATCAATTATCACACCATATCTAGGAATGTGTGATTCCTTCTATTTGATACACCATTATGTTGTGGTGTTCCAAGTGGAGTGCATTGTGATATGATACCACGGGCTCGTAGAAGGTCCTTAAACTCTTGATTAAAGTATTCCCCACCTCGACCAAAAAGAAGTGTCTTAATACTTTTGCCAAGTTGTTTCTGTACTTCATTCATGAATTCCTTGAACTTTTCAATGGTCTTTGACTTATGTTTAGTCATGTAAACCTAGCAATACCTACTGAAATCATTAGTAAAGGTAATGAAGTATTGATAATCACCTCTAGAATTTTTTCTAAATGGGCCACATACATCAGTATGCATGAGTTTTAATAGATCACTAGCCCTCTTATTGTTTCCAATGAAAGGAGTCTTTCTCATCTTTTAGAACAAATAAGAATCATTTTCTCTACTGATTCAAAATCAAAAGAGTCTAGATAACTTTCTTTATGGAGTCCAAAAATGTGTTTCTCATTTATGTGCCCCAGACGACAATGGAAAAGGTATGTTTGGTTTGAGTTGTCAATTTTTTGTCTTTTGGTATTTATGTTATTCACAATTATCTCTAGATATAACAAGTATAGACCATAAGACATTGGGGCACTTCCATAAAAGATCCCATCTTTACAAATAGGACATTGATCGTTCATTATAAGAAATTTGAATCTATTCTTGTTCAAAAAAGATACAAATATGATGTTCCTATAAATGGAAGATACATAATAGCAGTTCTTCAACTCTATTACAAGCCCACTTGGTAAAGATAACTCATAGGTTCCAACTGCACTAGCAGCAACTCTTTCTCTATTAGCAACACACAATTCAACCTCACCTTTCTTCAAAGGTCTACATCTTTTCATATCCTTCACATTTGAGCAAATGTGTGATCCACATCTGGTATCCAGTACCTGAGATGAAGAAGTAGTGAAGTTAATATCAATTACATATATACCAAAAGTATAGTTCTCTATCACTTGCTTCATCTTCCTAGGCTTCCTTGGTTCTCTCCTTATTTTGAGTGTAGAAGACTTGGACTTCAGCTTAGACTCAGAACACATCTTGTCCTTTCCTTTGTCCTTGAACATTATTCTACTGATCACCATCATGGGTTTGTCCTTCATTTGTGCTTCAACATTTATCAACAAGTCAAGCAACTTAGATAATGGCTTATCCATATTACTCAAGTGATAATACTTGCTAAATTGTCTATATGATTTAGGAATTGATTGCAAACTCATATCCGTGACCAACACGTGACCTAAAGTAAATCCCAGTCTTCCTAGATGTTTCACATGCCCAAGAATATTAATCACATGAGGTTCTACTAGATCTCCCTCTGTCACTTTGCACTTAAACTATGCCTTGGATACATTATATCTTTCTTACTTTTCATGTTGTTCATGCAACTCATAGTTCATACATCCCAACATAAGGTTCTTGATGTGTATGACATCATTACATGCTTTAAACAAGAATTCATTTTTGCCATAGGTGAATATGGAGTGGGTTTCACTAACACATGTGTTTCATGGACATGGCAAACACTTCTCAAAGTCATGAACCATTTATGGAAGTAAATCTCATCTAGATTGTCCTTCATAAGGACTTATCACAATAATTGTGTGTTTTTCATTTGATTCTACAAAAAAAATTATAATTTGTCAAAACAAGTTTGATATGATTTGATTTGACAATATTGACAATATCTAATTAGGACTTCGATTAATTATTGCTCTCACTATTTTGTTCAAATTGATAGCCCTCAGATATCCATTTGGAAGATTTTGACATACATTCTTCTAGTGAGCTAAGATCCATATAATCATGAGTCTACTTTCGCTAATCTCCCACAAGTTAGACTATTTAGGTAGGCAACATTTACCAATTGCAATTAAATACAACTCTTGGATAGATGGTGTGCACAACTCTTTGCCACGATCCATCTATATGCTTTTAGGTACTTAATCTCATTAAGATCACCTAGTTAATCATGTCCCAAACTCCAGCACAATATAATATGTACCCTATTGTGGTAGATCTACATATCTACCATCACACTTCTACGAGATAGACGGTGCACCATGCTTTGGTGTAACTTATGCTTAGTTGATCAAGTTTTTATGTGTGTTGCTAATGAAAAGCATCTTAGGTTTAATATGTTCAGTTTAGGTATTTTGTATTTATAAATACAAATACATATCCAATCACCACATACTTATACTAGATATCATATACATGATATATTCCACAAACAAAAACATGCAAATAAAACATAAGTGATGGTTGTGGTCCTACCATTGTAATTCCTTGGAGCCACAAGGAACTACCACCATTTGAGGTCTACATCACATGAATAAACCTATTGTTGATGAATATATGTGCTTGAATAAATCTAGGTTGATCGGTTCAACCCTTGAACTAATTGGCTCGCTTCCTGGTCAGTCAGTTGGTCTATTGGAATGGTCATCTGGTCTCTAGTCCAAAATCTTCTAGACCCCTCTAGTCGATTGGTTGGACCACCAGCTCCTCATTCCATCTCTCCTCCTTGCTCCTCTGGCCGATCTTCTTGTCTTATGAAATAGGTGGTCCATCTAGTATTGAACGTCTTCTTCTCCATAACAAGAATTTAAATTATCCTATAGCTATTTAACATATTACAAAGTAATAGGAAACATCAAGTTACATTTGAGGGGAGCATAGGAAGGATAGAATAATACTTTTACATATGCAAGAGAAGATAAAGGATCGGTATGCATATTGAGATATAAATAGGGAAAAACTACCACACAACCACGCACACATATCTAGGGTTATTGGCCATAACCATGCTACACATCCACCATCAAAACCAACTATTAGGGAGATGCGTGTAAGTTGCATATGTATCACAAACACACACACACACACACACACACACATATATATATATATATATATTACTTGAGATCGTATGTGGTTTTAATCGGATATGCACATTAAACATTTTAAGTATTCACATCGTATGCAATATATAAATGTGAAAACCAAAATCCGATCATATCGATTAAATCCCAAAGCATAATTATGAAAGAGCAGGCAGCGTAAATAAAAAATTTAAATGTCATATTCCCCTTTAAATAGTAGATCGCATAAAAAACTATGTAATGGAAAGGATGGTTACGAGGTCATACCTAATCCTAGAGTAAATCCAGTGACAATTCCCTCATGTAGTGTGCACCTTTCTTCCAATCACACTAGGATAATGACTTAGTCGGCCTTGTGGTTAACCACCACAAGCATCAATTGACTTTGTCCTCAGAGCAGTAGGAAATGACCCTGCTCCTCAATAGTAGTCCACACATATCATCGGGAACTCTTGTCATTCTAGATGAATAGAAGGGAAGGAATTGTCCCTTTCTAGTCAGTGTACTAGCACCGACTTGCTCTCCCACAATTGTTCTCCATTGCTATCCCTCCATTTTATGGGTAGGATTTGCTCAGGTTCTCTCAGTTACCAAAACCGGAGAAGACTACATTTATTAAAGTTAATTGATGTGTCTAAGAAGCCCCTAGTACCCCTCTATTTAAAGGAGAGTCAGGGTCAAGGTTCCCATTCTGAGCGGTAGTCAAAGGGGATATAATTTCACAAATTTCCACAACATGAGGTAGCAAAACAGTTAGTTCATAGGTGAACATATCGGTTGGCATGTGAAACAACCGGTTCAACCCTTGAACTGTCCATTTCAACATGTTTCCCAATCACATATTTTTAGCTATTAATATTTGATTAATGAACAACATGACGTTATCACTAATCCTTGATCAAGTTGAATTGATCAACCAAGTAGTCAGTTCACAAACTAAACTGGTCAGTTCATGAACCTGATCCGATCGGTTCACGTCATGAACCGGTCATCTCATAGACCAAATTGCCAATCTTGGTTCAATTGATGCGACACTCAGAAATGATCAATTCAACACTTGAACCAGTTGGTTCACAGTCTAGTTATTCAACATTCAACCAATGTTGTTAAAATTGGATACCTAACTCTTTAGTAATAAGGCTTACAATATATTCATCATAAACCTCCTATTACAAGTATATCATGTGTGTGTGACCCTATAGGTTCCAAATTGCATTGGTAGTGAGTATCCCTAACTAATTTATGACATCACAAGTAATGAGTGGTATCTAGAAACACATCATTGCTACCCAAGTAATCTAGAATGTTGGAGAACAACTTCAACCTACAATTTGTGATTGGTGTTATAGTGTTTGTATAGTTCATTTGTCACTGATATCTAGATTGAACTCAAGGCATGGAATCATCTTCCTCTTCAACATTCAATCCATGTTCTTTGAACTAGAGTAGACTATTTGAAATATGTGTAAGATAAATATTACATATTGACTTACATGAGTATGGACATGCATTCTCGGTCTCACTTATGAAGTGGCCAGGATATCAAACTCTTATAGGAGGAACAAATCCCATCTAAATCACTCACAGTCATCCCCATGTGTCAAAGTGCACACGAACACCACCTTTATGTAAACCCTTATTTAGGGTCACAGTGGATGATGTCAAAGTACATCGAATGACATGTGATGAGTGCAGTGATTTTAGGTCTAAGAACTACAATCACCACCAACACTATAAGAGATGATTATTCCTACCAATGATGGTTTCCATGTATCACTCTTAAGGTGGGTCTATCCAATACACTTTTCTATTACTAGTACATGTGTGTTTGATTTGATATCACATATCATGACTAATGAGATTCTGTCATAAACCAACACACACTCTAATGTTATGTATCATTGTTTTTTATTTTGCTTCCATAGTAATAACTAGCTAGGGACATAACAAGAATGTATGTACTCTTGTAATACATATGATCTCATTGTTCATGTCCTAAACATGAAGACATATGTCATTGAGTATCACCATTCCTTATACATTTATTATGATACATCATTATCTCATAACTAAATAAACAAAATAAATGGAATTACCTTTTATTATTAATCAAATATTTTACAAGATATTCCATTACAATCATCATATGATTGGATCTTTGATCATACATACCAGGACGGTCGTCGTTTATATCCAACACCAAAAAGTCGCATTGGATGTACAACTTTCTGGCTTTAACTAGAATATCATCAATAATGACAAGTAACTTAGTAATGGAAGAGTGTCAGTTGAATGCTCATATGGGTGGGTTGTGCATCAATGAGACTGAGTCTCCTGCACATGCTCAAAGGGATGATGAAGATTCTTGCTCTGAGATCATCTAATCCTAATTGGCTGGAAGAATCACCAATGGATCATGTAATCCCAAAGGCAAGGCAAGCAAGGAAAAGAGCAAACTATACTAAGGCAGGCAAGAAGAAGTCTACACTACACTAAGCTAGAAAACAGGGCAATAGAGAAAGTGAAGACCTAAACTAGCAACAACAAGCCAAAAAGCTAACTAAGCAAGTAAAGAGCTAACTAAGCTAACACTAGCAAAGAAAGAAGGCAATTAGGGTTGTAAAGCAATAAAGGGATGTGTGGGATGTTTGGGGGATGCACTTATCAATTAGGTTAGGGGTGATTGCGAATATTATGCTTTCATTTAGATTACTAAGCCAAACAACAAGCTAGAGTCTAATGAATTACCCTAGACTACTAACTGACCATGGATAGGATAGGTTGTGTATAGGGGAACTAGTCCCTAACACCTCCTACTACCCTTACGAGGCTTAATTGGGCTAGGGTCTAGGTGTAATTCAATTCGAGTCTAAACAAGCCTAGGTTTCTATGTTAGATGGTCGTAGGGTGATTAAGGGTTGAGGGTAGTAATGGGAGTGGAAGTGAGGTTTTAGGCCTCACATCACCCACATTATAGCCTTGAGAAAGCTCCTGCTAAGCGCACTAAATTCATCTAAACTATCTACTTAGATCTATCAACTAGGGTCAGGAGAATTTATTCGAATGTAGGAATATGGGTAGCTAGCTAGGGATCCATGAATTGGACCTAGAAGCAAAACCCAAAATTCACACATATAAGCAACTTCCCTAAATTCCTAGGTCATTTCAAGCACAAACCAACAAGCAATTCATGAAGAGTGAGATAGAAATAGAACATAATCATTAGAAAATGAAATTACAATGTTTACATATCATTTTCCCACAACATGGTATCAAAGTAACATTTTGAGTCCCAAACAGCCCACCTAAGGGGCCTATCTACTCATGGAAATGGAAAATAAAAAAAGAAAGGGGAAAGAGATAGAAGAAGCCATGGATCTCTGTGTAGATGGAGTAATCCCCCTCTTCAACTGATGCAAGACATCCTCCTCCTTCTTCCAAGGTGCAAGGGCATGAAATGATGGTGGAATACGGTCAAACCACTAGGAAACTAGGGTTTTGGTGGTGGAAATGGTGAAATGGAATGGGATGGAGGTGGAAATGAAGTGGAATGGCTAAAGGGTGGAATGGGGGAGCTAGGAGGGGGTAGAAGGTAGATAGGGGTGGCCTAGGGTCAACACCTCAGCCTCCAGCCACACATATATAGGTGGGGAGGAAGAAATTGGTCAAGTAGGGGTTAGGTGGGAAATGTAGTGGAAAAGTAGCTAGGTTTTTGTGAGTAGCATGGCCGTGATGGGTAGCACAACTGTGGTGGGTAGGGATGACCATGGTCTTGGTAGGATGGAATGGATGAGGTGAAAATTGGTGAAAAATGATAGTAAAATTGGTGGATTTGAACTGACAGTGGCACGACCATGGTGGTCACCATGGATGTGGTTGTGCAAGGGTAACACGGTCGTGGAGGCTTGGAATTGGCTTGCTCGTTCTCTTCTCTACAACCATTCTAGATCAGCTACAACACATTCGTGCAAGGTGGCATGACCGTTCTGGGTCATGGTGCCATGGTCATTCTATCTGGCACGACCATGGTGATTTTTGCATATTTGACTATGTTGGTTTTTAATGATCTAGCACGGCCGTTCTGTGGTACCACAGTTGTTTTGGTCTCTGGATCAACACTTTGAGTTGAATCTTTGTTCATTCTTGGACATCTTTTCTTTAATGGATCTTTATCCACTAGGGGTATGTTAAGGGAGTCTTGGATCACTCCTTTTCTCTCTCTTCCATCCAAGCATGGTCCAAATGCTTGAAAACATGAAAATAATATCCTTAAGTGCATTTTACACAAATATGCATAATAGGGGAAATAGCATGTAATCTAGTAGGTACAGATATGATTGAAATGGAAAATGACACAATATGAAGCCCTAAAATAGGGCTGCATCAGGTACATACTTGTTCCACCCACTCTATCTTAAATACCTTGCAATTTCCATTATGGTATGAAACAAATTTCATAAAAACTTTTTCCTTTAGTTTTTTCCCTTATCAAGTTGACCAGATGAATAAACTTGTTATATCAATGTACCCCCTTGAATGCATAAAAGTTTTTCACAAATCAACTTTTCACATATTGCCATGATTAGAATTCAACATCACCTAAGACCCCAAACTAGCATTACTCCTTGGAAATGTTGGCAAGCTTATTGCATTGATAAGAATCAAACTTAAAATTTTCTCTATTTTTAGTTGTAGAGTTACTTATCATATATTTTGTATAATGTGGTAATAATAAAAGTGGAACACGTACAATGACACTTACCAAAAAAAAGTGAGAAGCACTGGACAACCCCTTCCACCCTTCACCTCACAAAAGGAAAAGAAAAACCATTGTATGCCAAACCCCAAGTCTAGGGTGGCATGATCATTACCCTCTCACCATTCTTACATACCCCTCGTAAATTTAATAGGGGTGTACCATCAAAATATGTCGAAGAGCACACTAAAACATGTTCTCAATGTAACTGTAGTACCTAAATAAAAGGATCCCAAGTCGAATAGAGGAGGGATCATCTTCTTCCATACCATATTTCATCCACGTCCCTGTGCATAACTTGCAAATAAATGTGGAAGTGTCAAAGTAAAAGGGAAATAAAGTATGTTAACTTAAAAAGACTTCAAATAGAAATAAGTTATGAAATATGTTCTAATAGGGAATGTGGAATTTTGTGTTTTGTGATTCGAGGAGATTGGGTCGCTTGGCCAGAATGTTGGTAAGGAACAAAGTGATGCTATTAGGGTGAGGAAGGACATGTTTTTAGTACAAATTGGAATAATTCGTGATTGATTTTTGCTTGAGGATAAGAAAACATTCAAGTCTATGTTATTTTTATGAATGGATATTCATCCTCTTTTTGTCACATCTTTTTTACCTTTATTTAGGATTTTTATTTTACTTTTCCATTTTTTTGGAAATAATTGCAATTCACTCACTCTTTGCCCTTTAATTCAATTTCTTATCATTTTAATCATATTTTGTGGGTCTATCCCTCATGAATAACTCCTCTCCCTTAAAATATGGGAGCCTACTTCCTCACATAGAAATCAAAGGGCAAGGACTTCAATCATGAATTTCCAAAAATCTAAATTCTTGAACCGAGCAGTTCATACAGTGAACCAATCGGTTCATTCATGCAAAATGTCGTATCTTAGAATCCAAAAGGCCATTCAATGAAGTTGATCCATTGACTCACCATTCCAATTCACCATCTGAACTGACCATTCCAGCAAGTGAACCGAGCGATTCACTCCCCAACTGTGCATTTCAAGTACCAAACGACCATCTCAAATTGCTTGTCAACAAAGTCATGGTCAAATGGCGATGCCACCCTTGCTTCTAGGGCAACTTCCCTAGGCCCATGCCTCAATAGATCTAAATCGAGTGGTTTATGCTGTGAACCAGTTTATAGCATGTCATTTGTAATCTTTAGCCGTTGTCAGCCACTCTTTTTCTCCCCCTTCTTCCCTAATGAAATAAGGGGGGGACTCCAAAAGAAATGGTGATCCTTTGTATTCTAATTTTTTCTTATGTTCTCTACATTATCTCTGCATACTTTCTCTTCTGGGGCATGGGGGATAGACCCATAACCTATTAGTATTTGATGTAATTGATTCCTTAATCAATAAAAGAATGATTTTCATCCATTTCTACTTTGATCATTAGATGAATTATATATTCTTGTGGGTTGATATGATCATGGATCCCTACAAGAATGAACAAATAATCCCTTAATTGTGATTTTTATCTTTTTGTCTTTCCATCTCATAATTATTTTTCTAATAGAATTATTATTTTCTAGTGAGGGTGTTGAGACATGAGTGAACTCATGATCCTTTGACGTCATCACCTAATTTAGATCATGATCTATTCCACCCATTTGACTTGTTAATTATAGCCCATGATGACACCATCACCTGACCCATGGGTTTGAACATCGGATAGGAATCACATGCATCTGGATGAGATCTCTAAAGGTAAACATGTTGGATGGTCAGACAAGGATCCTCAAATGTTGGGATCAATGGGTTTGCAAAACGTTTGACCCTTGTGTTATTATTCTCTGTAAGAACACAATCCACATGGTCTTAATTTGATTATTGAGGCTTAGGAGTTGATTTATTGAGTAAAATCATGGCTATTAGTGGCCATCCCTTGGATCCCCAGACCTTTTATCATTTGATCTTTATAATTTATTATGCACTTTTGTTCTGTTCTTAGCATTAATCAAGCTTTCAACAACCAAAATTTTCTTTCTTGTTCTTGTGATCAATTTTGGATTTCAACCATTTCCTTCCCTTGGATTGATACCTTACTATACTAAAGTTGACTTGGTGCTTGCATCAAGTTGACAACCTAGTTAGAAGGTTAAACTCTAGGACTCTTCTTAGTAATTTGTTATGTGTGCAATGACATGCATCACCTTCATAATAATATTCGACTAGGGACATAACAAGAATGCATATACTCTTATCATTCATATGATCGCATTGTTCAGGTCCTCAACCTGAACACTATGTCATCGAGTAACATCATTCTTTAGACATCTATTATGTTTGTGTCATCATCTCATTACTAGGAAAAACATAACATATGAAATTACCTTTGTGATTATCAAATCAATTATATAATTCCCCAATAAAATCATCATATGATTGTCTCTATGGGCATATAGACCAACATACTCCCACTTGCACTGAGAGCCAATCACCCATGAATCTTATTTCAAGTGATTTTAGCATGGCATCATGTTTTTGCTGCATAAGTGCCTTTGTCAGCAGGAAAGAAATATTTGCTTCCAGATAGGATTTTGCAAATCTTCATATCTCCTCAATGTATGAGTTCTCGTATGAGATGTAAATTTTGTAATATGCAATATGGTTTTGTTAGCCTATCAAATAGCTCCACTGTTGTCATAGTATTAATACTATGTCATCAATGGTTGGAACCATCCCAAGTTTATACAGTGAACTTCTTGATCCAAATAATATCCTTTGATGTGCTCATAACAACAAGGTAGTCAACTTCTATTGTAGAATCAATAGCTGACTCTTGCTCAAAACTTTTCTAGATTACAGTTCTGTTATTAAGGCAAAATGCAATCTAAGATTGCGATCGTTGATCTTTTTTGTCAGTCTAGAAGCATGTGGCGGTGTAACCCTTTACACCCAACTCTTTTTTATCACCACAAACATTGAACTGATCCCTAGTGCTTCTCAAGTATTTAAGGATGTTCTTTATGGAAGTCCAGTGACCTTCACATGGATCTGGTTGATATATGCTTGTAGTGTCCAAAATATACAAGATAACGGGATTAGTGCATAACATTTCATACATGATAGATTCAATTGAATATGCATATGACATCTTTCTCATGTGTTCCCATTCTTCACAAGAGATGGGAAATTGACCTTTACAGAGACTAATTCCATGGGACACGGGCATATTTCCTCTCTTCAAGTCATGCATACTGAACCTATTCAACACTATGTTAATGTATGTAGTCTTACTTAGGCCAAGAAGCCTTCTATATTTATCTCTATATATCTTAATTCCTAAAACATAGGATGATTCACGTGTTTCCTTCATTTTGAAGGTATTTTCTAGCTAGTTCTTTACCAATAAGTAGGCTAGGGATGTCATTTTCGAATCAATATGTAGAATACAACTATGCTCCCACCAACCTTCTTGTAAACATAGGTTTTATGTTAACCTTGACTAAAGTCATACTCTTTGACTGCCTTATCAAATTGAAGATTTCATCTGTAAGATGCTTTCTTAAATCCATAGATTGACCTTTGTAGTCAAACTACAATGGCAAACATGATCTTGATGGGTTTAACCATGAAATTGGTTATTTAATTTTGTCATGTTCAACACCTTGAGCTTGCTTGAAATATTTTGCAACCAGTCGATGTTCGATGTTGGTCTTCTTATTGAATACCCATTTGCAAGCTTTGGGTTTTTCCCCTTTAGGTGGATCCCTCAAATTCCATAGCTTGTTGGTTATATGGAGTCCATCTTAGATCTCATGGAGTCAAGCCATTTCTCAGATTATGGTCCCTCTATAGCTTCTAGGTAGGTTGTTGGATCATCATCTATGACCAACTCATCACCTTCTTGAGACACAAGAAATCCACATATTTCAGACTTAAGGCATATCCTACTAGATATACAAGGTTCATGTGTTACATAAGGAACTTGAGATTCCACAACAGTTTCTGACTCACTGTGTTCCTTCTACACCTCTATGGGTTCAATTTTCTCTTGTTGGCCTCGAACCTTTTTGGGTTCTACTTTTCTCCCACTATTTCATTTAGAAATAATAACATTTCTAGGAATACAATCATCCTGGAAACAAACATTTTATTGTAAGATGGAGTTAATAAAAGTCATATCAATGAAATAATGTTTATCTGTTAAGACTAAGTTTTCAAAAAACTATTTTCTTTCATAAGCTTTGTATTTCCAAAATCTCTTTCACGTTATGGCACCAGACAGGTCTCCAACTTCGGTTCCTCCTCCACAGCCGCGGTGGTGCAATCCTAGTGCGAGCAGAGGAGACAACAAGCAGATCATTCACAGTAGAAAACTGGTGAGGTGTAGAGCACATCTCTCCAAAACTCTGCTTTTCCGCCTCTTCTTTTCCTCCTAGGTTAGCTTGCGACTTCAATGGCGATTGGGGGCGCCCCGCCCCCCTCCACCTCCACCCAACCTGTTGGATCCAATAGCACCAAGAAGACTGGTGACTGGTTCATCCCTGACGCCGATGTCACTGTTGGTTGGGATTGGGTGAGGTTTGTAGTTGGCCCTCCTCCGAAGCTTCGCGGCTCTGTGGCGGTGGACCCTAAGACCCCGTTTCTGAAGGCGGGGGACAAGAGGGTGTGGACTCGCTTCAATGACCCGATAATGGACGAGATGGAGGATTATCAATGATACCCAACTATCATGCAAATCATGGGCAAGAAGTGCCACCCCCTGCAACTCAAGGGGTGGATGATTAGGCATTGGTGACCAAAGGGGGAGTTCGAGTTATTCACGCTCGATGGTGGCCTGTTCCTCACCAGGTTCGCCAATGACGTTGACCACAATGCCACTATGTTGAAGGGCCCTTGGTTTTTCGATGATCAGCTTGTGCTGGTTCGGAAATGGACTCCACAGGCTGATACCCGGAGAGATGCCTTCACCACCATGCCGGTTTGGGTCTCCCTCTCGGATGTGGGAAAGCATTGGTCTGCTCGGGCCATTACTGTCATAGCACACACTGTGGGGGTCCCACGAGCAATTGATAGAAGATCTGATGGGTCGGTGCTAGGTTGCGTGAGATTCTGCATCGACATCTCACCAGATAAGGAGCCACCCCCAGAAGTCATGGTGGAATTACCTAACGACGATGAATGGGAAGTGAAGATTAAGTATGAAGCCATGTCAGATCGCTGTAGCTCCTACAAGGTTTTCGGGCATAGCACAGGTGGCTGTCCTGGCGAGAGAAGTAAGGTTAGCTATTGCAATCCTCCTATCATACCTGACCGGCCCCGGGGCAGGCCTAGCCATGCTGGTATGTCTAGACCTCCTATGGGGTCCAGGAAAGGTAAAGAGAAGGTGGGAGGGTAGGATATGGAAGTGGTGATAGGGGAGGTTTCAACTGCTATTGAAAAGGCTACTTCTGAAGTGGTGATAGTGGTGGAACCTACTACTGAAGCTCTTGCAAACATAGCTGGGGTGAAGGATGATGTTGTGGAAGCTTCTGCAATAGAGGGAGCTTCTTCCCTCATCGCTGGAGCTGCTGAAGAAGGGGAAATACTGGTTGTTGCTGGTCTCGGGGCCAGTGAGCCTAGCATAGAAACTAAAGATAAGGGAGATGCTAATCCTTTCTCATTGGAGGACCAGTTGAATGAGGTTGATATTGGGACAAACAAGCAAGGGCGCAGCATGAGTCCAAGGCAGACTAGGAATACTACAAAGAAGGGAAAGAAAAACACCCGCCCTGATACAGGGGGTGGGGCTCATAAAGAATCTTAGTGTCCATCCTTGCTTGGAATGTGCGAGGTGCCTCGTTGGTGGGGAGCCAAAGGGAATTGAGGAGAGCTATTAATGAGATTGATGTCTCTCTCATGGTGTGTCTGGAAACCAGGATCATAAGAAGTGTTAGCGATAGAGTGGGGACTCTTTTCCCTAAACGATGGGAGTCCTTTTCTAGTCTGAACCAAAGAGAAGGAGGGAGGATAGTAATAGGTTGGGAGAGAGATGTATGGAGTGTTGAGGAGATTAACTCCTTTGATCAGGTTGTCACGGTGTCTTGCTATAATCATGGAGGTGCTGCTTTTATTATGTCAGGCATTTATGGTGAACGGCTAGAAGGTGATAGAGTTGGTATGTGGAAAAAGCTCACGGAGACGGCCCAACATGAAATCCCATGGCTCGTCATTGGTGATTTCAACAACATAAGAAGAGCAGATGAAACATTTGGAGGCAGAAGGGTTCCGGAAAGGGTTCTTGCTTCTTTCAATAACATGGTGGAAGAAGCTAAGCTTATGGAACTCAATAAAGTGGGGGGTGTACAATGTGGTCCAACAAGCAAAAGAAGAATAGGATTGCTAGTGCTATTGATAAAGGTCTGGTCAATGAACAATGGTTGAACCTGTGGCCTAACTTGTATATTAAGTTGGGCTTTGACCCTCTTAGCGATCACTTGTGGATGAAAATACAGCTTACTGATAAGCCAGTTATTAGGAAACCTTTTCGGTTTCTTAATTGGTGGTGTGATTGGCCTAGCTTTATAGATGTAGTCGAGAAGAGTTGGAACATTAATGTAGAAGGAAATGATATGTTCATAGCTTTAAAGAAGATTCAAAATACTAAGAAGACTTTGAAAAAATGGAGCAGAGAGAAATGTAATCTTAAGAACCTGACCAACGAAGCTGATAATATATACAAGACTATCATAGAGAAGATAAGACAAGATCCCCTTAATAATTATCTGATCATTGAAGAGGAAAGAGCTAAAGACAGATTGAGGAAGTTGAGAAAAGTAGAAGAAATGTACTACTTGCAAAGAAGAAGGATGGAATGGGTTAATGATGGGGACCGAAATACAAGAATCTACCATAGGGCCGTCAAGAAAAAGGAGCTGAAGGAGTCCATGCATGAATTAATGGATGAGAGAGGACATGTAGTTAATGGTAGAGAAGTGGTGGCCTTAAATGTTGTAAACTACTTCACCAAGCTGTATAACCAGGAAGATAGGCACAAAAGTAACTACACAGAGCTACTACCTGATAAAAGAATGGATGATGCTATGAACGCTAGGCTTTGTGCTTTTGCAGATGAAGAAGAGATCAAAAGAGCAGTGTTTTCCATTGATGCTAGCAAAGCTCCCGGGCCCGATGGCATGAATGGTAGATTTTTTCATAGAATGTGGTACCTGGTCAAGAACGACATCATCAAAGTAGTTTGATGGGTCTTAAATGGTCATAGTTTGGTATGGGCTATGAACCACTCTTTCATTAAACTTATCCCTAAGAAGAATGTGATCAAAAACATTGCTGACTATAGGCCAATCGCCTATTGTAATGTGTTGTATAAAATTGTGTCCAAGCTTCTTGTAGGGTGTTTGAAGTTAGTTCTTCCTCGCATAATATCTGAAGAGAAAAGAGCCTTCATCAAAGATAGAAAGATTTCTAATAGCACGCTACTGGCGGCGGAGTTTCTGACTGGTTTCAAAACCATTCACAGCAATGCAAAAGCCTGTGTCAAGGTTGATCTTACGAAGGCTTATGACTACGTCAGATGGGATACTTTATGGGCTATTATGGGATCGATTGGCTTTAATGATAGATGGAATCAAGTCATCATTCATTGTGTGACTTCTACATCCTTTTCCATTCTGCTAAATGGGGGCCCTATTGGTTTCTTCACCGCCTCTAATGGGCTTAGACAGGGGGTCCCCCTCTCACCCTTGTTTACCATTATCATGGAGGGGCTCACAACCATGTTGAATGAAGCTGAAAGAAGAAATAAAGTCAAACTATTTAAAGTCAAGAATACTAAAGTCAAATCCCATCTAATCTTTGTTGATGATGTTATGTTGTTCACAACCGGACATGCTAACAGGTTGAAGGAGCTTAAAAGAATTCTTATCGGGTTTGGGTACCTTACTGGTCTATACATAAGTACCATTAAATCTAGAGTTTATCTTTCTCGATCCTGTGATGCAAGGAGAGGTAGGCTCAGAGAAGCTATTGGGTTCATAGTTGGACGCCTTCCATTCAGGTATCTCAAAGCTCCTGTGGCATGCGGTAGAGGGTCTTCCATTGACTATGTGCAATGCCTTGATATTCTGAGGGCCAAGATCGATGGTTGGGGTGCTCTAAGGCTGTCGATGGCGGGCAAATTTCTTCTTACAAGAGTGGTCCTCCAGGATATGGTTAGATTCTAGTCTGAAGGGTGTGACATCCCACACCCTACGGCGGACAACATGAGGAATCTTATAGCTAATTTTATCTGGAGAGGTAGTGGGCATGGCGTTGCTTGGGATGCCATCGCCAAACCTTTTTGTAAGGGTGGGATAAACTTAATATCCCCGATTAACTATATCAAGGAAAGTTATGGCAAAAGAATTGATAGATTCTTGAGAGATAGGGATAATGTTTGGACGAAATGGATGAGTTGAAGATATATTAGCCTTCAGTAGGGGTTCAATTTTCATTCCTCTCGCAGCTGGAGGAACATGTATTTGCATTAGGTTGACATTCAGCACTCGTATAGTGTTGATGGTAATGGTATTGCCTGTCTGGTTGATGCACGGGTGACACCATGGATCAACACCTTCGACGGTGATGATGTGAGCTGGTGCAATCTTCTTTGGAACCACGAGCACATCCCCAAGTGGAGCACAATCACGTACAAAGCCATATTGAACATGTTGCCTACCTTGGATAGGCTTGCACGCTGGGGGCTATAGGTGGAAAACAATTGTGTGCTCTATAACAGAGAAGATGAGAGCCATAGTCACATTTTTGGGATGTGCAATTTCTTTAGAAGAATTTGGTCTATCGCTAGCCTTAAAAGTGGATGGGGTCAGCTTGTTGGTGATAATGTAACAGTCCTGTTTACCATGCTGGATCCCAAACTCAAGGACAAAAAGAACATAGCCTTCGGAGGTTTATGCTTAACTGGTGTTTGTTATAATGTCTGGGAGGAGAGGAACAATAGAAAGCATGGAAGAAAGAGTTGCAGCGAAGAACAAATTATAGAGAAAATAGCTTGCACTTTTAGTAGGTTATTTAAAGGTAGAAAGGGCTTTGCTTTGGGCCTGTCCGAGCAAGCCAAAAGATACTGGGGGTTTTTTGTAGATAACAACCCCGAGTACATGTTTCTATAGTTTGTAGGTCCTGGCTTTTGTATAGGCTCCTTTGGCAATATATTTACCTATTTCCAAAAAATCTTCATAAAAAGACATATCGGGACAATTACCATGCCATATCTCATATGGTGTCCTTTTGAACTGATCTAGATAGTACATAGTCTAGTGTAAACATGACAGTTAGTAAAGCATATCCACATAAGAAATTTGGAAGATCAACTAGACTTATTGATGATTGCACCATGTCTAACTGGGTAAGATTCTTTTTGTGTTGATTCATTGTTATGGTGGACTCCAAAATGATACAATATCATGGTCTTGCAGAAGGTCCTCAAACCCTAAGTATTCTTCACATCAATCATAATGAAGTATTTAATCCTAGTAACCAACTTTAACATTTGTTCTAAAAGCTCCATGTACATCAATATGTATGATTCCTAAGAGATCACTCTCTCTCCCACTGTTTCTAGTGAAAGGTGCTTTCATCTTTCACCCAACAAACAAGAATCACATGTCTATTGGTTCAAAATCAAAAGAGTCTAGATAACCATCTTTATGGAATCTTAGAAATCCATTTCTCATTTATGTTCCTTAGATGACAATGCAAAAATTATGTTTTTTTAATAATTTAGTCTTTCAGTATTTTCATTATAAATACTTGTCTCAAGAACTATCATGTATAGACTGTGGAACATTTGGGGCACTATTGTAAAAAATCTTATCTATAAAATAAAAAATCAACCTTTCATTATATGAAATTTGATTCCACTATTGTCCAAACAACACACAAAGATGATGTTTAATGATAGATACATAATAACAATTCACTAATTCTATTTCAAGCCCACTAGGTTGAGATAAATGATAGGTTCCAATTGTAGTGGTAGAAACTCTTGCTTTGCACTATTCTGCCTTGCCTTTCTTACCTCTTTAGGAATCTTGCACATAATAGTATGGATAAGATCCTCATGCAGTATCAAATACCAAAAATGATGAAGTAAACATATTTATCTCAATCCCATATATACCTAAAGTAGAGATCTTTATCTCCCTCTTCTTCTTCCTAAGTTCCTCTACATAAAGAGGGCAGTTCCTCTTCCATTTTCCAGGCTGGTGACAGTATTGGCACTTCCCTTCCTTACTCAGTCCTCCCTTTGCTTAAAGTGTAGAAGATTTGGGGTTTTTGGTTGTCTTTTGAACTCTTCTTGGCCTTGCCTTTTCCCTTGGTCTTTCCTTTTCCTTTGTTGATCATCATCATACATCCAATATTATCCTTCTTCATTTGTGCTTCGGCAGTTCTTAACATGCCAAACAACTCAGATAGTGGTTTATTAAAATTCATCATGGTGTAGTTCATGACAAATTGTTTATATGGTTCTAGCATGGACTGTAGAATCACATCCACGGCCAAATCATGGACTGAGGGAATTCCTAGTCTACCTAGGTTCTCCACATACCCAATCAGCTTGAGCACATCAGGCCCCACTAGATCTCTCTCTGCTATATTACACTTGAGCCACACCTTTCAGATATCATCTCTATCTTATCTTGCCTAATCCTAAAACATGTTCTTGAGATGTGTTACCATCTCAACAACTTTCATATTTTCAAGTTGAATGTACAAATCATAGCTCATTCAGCCTAGCATTAGGCATTTCACATCTATGGCATCTTCAAATTCTTCTTGTAGGTAGTCCTTTCAGCCCTAGGTGTGGCTAACTTTGGTGTCTCCAGGACATAGATCTTACGCTCTTGAGTGAGAATGATTCTCAATGTCCCGAACCAGTCATGGAAGTTATTCTTATTCAACTTGTCCTTCTCAAGGATTGATTGCAATAAAATGGTGTTTGTTGTTTCCATTTGTTTCTATATTAGAAAATTTACAATTTTCAAAATATCTTGATTTGAATTTGAAAATATTGACAATATTAATTAGGCCTTTAAATAATTATCACTCCCACTATTTTTTTCAAACCAATAACCCTCTTTATTGACTTGTGAATATTACATCATACAATTTTGTATTGGTCCAAGATTCAAAACAATTAATTTATTACCCAGGCAATGCCCATAACCAATTATTAAGGTAAGCAACATTTGCTAATTGCATCCAATGCAATTCTTAGATAGATGGTATGAACAACGCCTTGCCATAGTCCATTTGTATGCTTCTAGGCACTTGATTCCATTAAGGTCACCTAGTTAAGCCTATCCCAAGAGCCAACATGATATAAATGCACCCTGCTTGGAGGTCCAAATAACTAACATCACGCTTCCACGAGATAGACGAAGCTCCACTCTACGGCATGACCTATGCTTGGTCGATTAACATTTTCATGTGTGATTCTTTTAGAAAGCATATAAGACTTAATATTTATTGAGGGATTTTATTTATAAATACATATACATATCCAATCACAACATATGTATAATATGTATCCTATACATAATATGTCTTCAAAAAAACATGCAATCACCATTATACAAGTAATTGTTATGGCCATATTAATTTAATTATTTGGAGCCACAAATAATTATTATCCACCTAAAAACATACACAATATATATGCATCCTATCCTAGAAAAATGTAGTGTTGAGAATAGACCGGTCGATCAACTAGAGATCCTATCCGTCAGATGTTCTCCATCAGTCGGTCGAATGGTTCCTGGCTCAAGTGTTTGGTTGGACTCCTCCAATCGGTAGATTGGGCCATTGGTCGATTGAGTTGCTCCTTCTGTCAATTAGCTCATCTTGTAGTCGCTCGGCTCACCTGGTCAGAACACCTTCTTCTGACCAAAAATAAAACTAATGCAAATCCTAAATGTATATTACATTGTGAAAATAATACCTCATTACATTTGAGGGGAGTATAAGGAGGAAAGCATTAATTTACATATGGAAAAAAAAGAGGAAGTCTTGGAATGAAAATTTAATTTAAAAATAGTGAATAAAGCATTCAACCATGCACAGGTATCAAGGGAGTTTTGACCATAACCACACATACATCCACCATCAAACTAGTTTTAGGGCAATGCATGTGGATTTTATATATATGTATATATGTATATATATATATATATATATATATATATATATATATATATATATATATATGTATATATATATAGGATCCACGACATTCCCTAGTGTATGTGATATTTAATCAGATATGCACATTAATAATTTAAATATTCACAGCATATGTAAAAAAATAAATGATAAAACTACAATCGATCATATCAATTAAATCCTAAAGCATAGTACATTGACCTACTCTGAAACCACTATAGGGAAATATGGTAATAGAGATGACCTCATAAACAAATTTTCTTGACATATTCACTATAACCAGTGGGTTGCATCAATAACTATGATATGGGAAGGATGGTGCAAGGCATATACCTAGTCTTGGAGCAAGTCCAGTGATCTTCCTTGTACATGTGTGCTTCATTATCAAGAAGCACAAAGATGGTTGTCTATGGTTTCCTCCTGGTATATTGGCCATAGACGGTGGTTGACGACATCCTCCTAGCATGAAAACAAAAGTGTCCATGCCTCTATGTAGTCCAGGAGGACCAGTAGGAACTCCACATCACGCTTCTCAAGAAGAAAGGAAGGAGTTGTCCTTTCATTATCAAAGTACTAGGGTCGACTTCCTTTCCCCTTGCAATCTCTCCCTTTTTACATAAGATCACTTAGGCTCTCATGTTACCATAATGTTGAGAAAGATGTATCTCGAACCTTAGCCACCCCCTCCTTATATAGAAGTGGATGGGCTAGGGTCTCCAATACCCAGGGTGTTGGGTTTTAGGGGAGACAGAGAAGGCAGCGGAAAAAAAATTTCTCCCCCAACCCATACCGAGGAAACGCGTCAACGTCTATATAATTTGAAAGGATGGTTTGTGGAATCATACCTTGTCCCGAGGCTTGCTCGGTGACAATACCTCACGCAATGCGCGGTCTTCAACTCCGGACTTCGACGGTGTCTGTGCAGCTCCTGGTCGCACCGGGACTGACAACTCCTACTCGAACCGGACTGTCGGATGACAGTTGTCCTCCTAAGCGGCAGTGTCCTCCCGCCTCTGTAGTAGTCCACACGGACCACCTGGAACTCCACTCTCCTTGTCCCACAAGGAAGTGGAAGGAGTCGCACCCTCCTGTTGACGTACTAGTCGCCAACACGCTCTCCTGCCTCCTGTTGCAACTGCAGTTGTCCTTCCCTTGCTGCACCTCCCTTTTGCGGGAAGCACTTGCTCGGGATCTCTCACAGTTACCAAAACTAGAGAGAACGACAACTTGCAGAGCAACTGGTTGCACTAAGCTGTCCATTAAGAAGCCCCCAATACCCCTATATATATAGGAGAGTCATGGGACAGGGTTCTCCATCCCGGGCAATGCGGGACTAATGCAGGAGTAGAAGGGTTCGAGAATTCTCCACAAAAAGCAACCGGTTCGCAACTTGAAATGATCGGTTCACAACTGAACTGATCGGTTCGGCCATTGAGCCGATCGGTTGGACCTGAGCCGGTCATTTGGGGCACTCCAACCGATCGGTTGGTGCCCTGAACCGATCGGTTCATGGTCCTAATCCGGCTCAAAAAGACTTTCCTTGTTTCTTTCCCAATTGGTATCGAATACCAATATTATTCCCAATCGAATTGGGCAATTTGAAACCAAAGGAAAATTCTTGCCGACATGACTTTTCCCAACTGGTCGGTTGCACCAGTTGAGCCGATCATTTCAACCCTTGAACCGGTCGTTTCAACCTGGGCATGAGCCGATCGGCCTAGACACTCCAGCCGACCGGTTCAGCAACCTCAGCCGACCGGTTCATCACATGAACCGATCGGTTGGGAGCACAGGTTGGGAAAAATCAGTCAATTGTGATTTCAATCAATCCGATACTCCAATCAATGCGTCCAACACCTTGAACCATACGATATTGAGCCATCGACTGATTGAGTGTTTAATTGAACTACTAAAGTCCTTTAGTAATCAATCTAAACATTGCTTTGTGGACAAAACTCCTCTTCCAGGTTAAATCCAATGTGTGTGACCCCGCAGGTCCATTTCACGTTGGCAGCGAAAGTCCATAACACTTATGACTTCACAAGCAAAGAGCGGTGCCTAGTCACACATCAGTGCTACCCAAGTGAAAGTAGAAAGTCAGAGAACAACTTTCATCCTACAATCCGTGAATGGTGTTACAGCGAATGTATAATTCCTTTGTCACTGATATCCCGAATGAACTCGAGGCATGGAACAGTCATCCTGTCAACGTTCATTCACTTCCTTGATCTCAGAGTAGACTGGAAGAGATATGTATGACATCAGTATCATATACTGATTCACACATGCGTGCACGCCTTTCTCAATCCTACTCATCAAGTGGCCATGGATATCAAACTCCCTCAGGAGGGACAAATCCCATATCTATCACTCACCCCTCAAAAGCCCCATGTGTCAAAGCCACCCAATCATCACCTTTATAACAACCCATGTTTCAGGACTGTGTTTGATGATGTCAAAGTGTGCCCAACGTGCCCAACGACATGTGTTGAGTGCAGTGATTTCAGGTCTAAGAATCACACTCACCACCATCACTGTGAGTACTGACTGTGACTACCATGTCATGGTTCCATGTGTCAAACTCACGGTGGGTCTGTCCGGTACACTTGTTCTCTAACAAGTACCTATGTGTTTGGTTTGATATCTCTATATCATGACTAATGAGATTCTGTCATCAACCAACACCACAATCTAGCCTTGTGTGTCATTGCTGTCTATCTACCTTCCACAATGACATCCGACTAGGGACATAACAAGAATGTACAAACTCTTAGCATCCGTATGATCTCATCGTTCAGGTCATGAACCTGAAGGCATACGTCATTGAGTACTGTCATTCTCTAGACATTCAATCTGTTCTATCACTATCTCATATGACTGAACCAGAAAGAATTGAAAGCTCGCCTTTGATGTTTATCAAATCAATCTCAATGTATCCCACCAATCATCCCATGATTGGCTCTCAGGGCATACATACCAACAGACTCCCACTTGCACTGCGAGCCAATCACCCATGAATCATATTCATAGTGATCTTCAAACACGTCCCACATGTTACTGTGCTCTAGTGCCAACATAGTGAGTAATGACAACACCTTGCCAAAGTCTGTACAAATTGCATGTCTCGCATCTTTTCGATGTACGTCATACGTATGAGATGGAGTTGCCGTAATATGTGATCTAGTATTCCTTTGCTAACCTTTATCCACATTGCATGATCAAGGATTCCAGACTTGTCATCAATGAGCAGAATATAAGTTCATCTTATGAACTTCTAGATCCATATAGTATCTACTACTGTTCTCTAACACATAGATACTCGGCATTTCCCTTTTTAAATGGCTTTATTGGAACATTTCCAATTATCAACAAACATTCTCTTTTATACATCTTATGTATATTTTGCGATTAATTTTCTGTCCTTTCGGAAGTTCGCATCAATGTAACTCTTTACATCGAACTCTTCCTTATCTCCATAGAACTAGTACTTCACAAGCACTTATCAAGTTCTCATGGTATTCCAGTAACCCTTACTGGAAATAGACAGACATCCACTCATCATGTCACACATACGAGTTATCAGGATGAGCACATCATATTGCCATGTCCTACATACAAGATGATGAATGCATTTTATTCTTGCCATGTCATACATGCAAGATAATGGGATGATTACATACATGATAGATCCATATGTATTCTTAGTGTTCCCATTCTTCATAAGAATTGGACACTTGGCCTTGGGATACTAACTCCATGTAACATGGACAAGTTTTCTCCCACTGAATCTGTGCATACTGAACACTTCAATACAGATTGCCAATGTATGCTTTCTCTTTCTAGGTTAAGAGATTTTCGAGAACTATCTCTATAGATCTCTATTCCTATCACATAGGAAACATCTCTATCTTCCTTAAAGATAATTTCCACTTTTGGATTTCCAATCTAGAACAATTCCATTTCACATCAATATGTGGAATGTGAATACGCTCCCACTAAATCACAGATCCCTTCTTTATCTTTGACATATCAGTCAAACCCTTTGACTATATCATCAAAGTAAAGATCCAAATTTGAGTTGCTTGTACTCAATCAGTCACATTGATTAGTCCATTGTAACTTATAGACTTCATTTGCATTATCAGATTCATAAACCTTATAGGCTGTGTCACGTACACATCCTTGTTTTATTCCTCATAGGAATGCGGTTTCAGTATCCATATGCCAAATTTCCTAGTCATTAAGTTGCAATCAACAAGCATCATCCTTCTCAAAATGTTATCCATGTGTCTTAACACTTAAGACTCATTTGCACTTATGGATATAATCCAATGAGTGCTACCATCAAGGTCATACCTTATGGTTCATATGGATGTCATTTAGGATGTAACGGTCATAAACCATAACTCAAGATTCTGTTCCTCATATTCATCTTGATAGTTGACTCATCACATGAACAACTGATCACATAGATAATTGAGGTGTATCTGTTAAAGATATAAGAACTCACAACCCTTGTGATTCTTAATTTCTTTTATTAGTGTGGGGTATTCATTTATTAAGAAGAATTCAGTTATTTGATAATCATTCTCTAGCTCCTTAGAGTATGATTCCTTCTTGATTCAGACATCATCATGCCTTAATCATGAGTTCACTATGATACACTATCATAATCACTCATAAGGATCTCAAACATTTGGTCCAAGTATTTCATTCATTGATCTCATCAAGAATTAATACTTTACCAAATTTGTACTTCATTTATGATAATCTTGAACACTTCAAGATATTCATATTGGTATTTCTCTAAACACCATTTGAAGTATTAGCATTTATTCCAATAGGTATGTAAATACATCACATGTATTATACCTAATAGGATAATCAATCTCCCACTACATTAGTGAAGATTGATTAATCATGTCCAAGATATTCATGTCCCTTACTGGTTCTCTAACCAAAAGAGTCTAGTTTTATCCATCACATGGAAACTAGAATTGAATTTCTCATGATTAACGCTAATTAAAATGTTTGAGTTATCTATAACTTTTAGGTATCGTCTTATCTTATGCATATCAAATATCACAAGATAAATAAGGCATTGCCACAAAGATCACATCTTTATAAATTGAAACATCTCTTTATTAATTGCCATCATTGTCATACAATATGCAAAAATAAAGTGTTTCTATCTATTGTCAAGTATGAAATAGCAGTTCATAACTGTATTGCATGCCTTATTGGCTGAAAATAAACTAAAGTATTCCTATCTATAAAGGCAACACTTGCCCCAAGTAAGAATGCTTTACACTTTACATCTTGATATCATATATTTGAAAAGTGTTACAAGTTTACTTTCATGACACCTTTAAGTAGAGGTTTCAGTCGCCTCCTTCTTCTTTTGTTCTTCCAGGTGGAGAGGACAATTCCTTTTCCAATGTCCTGGCTTTTGACAATGGTGGCAATTTCCTTTCTTGGTCACGCCTCCCTTGGCCTTGAGAGCTGAAGATGGCTTGGACTCCTGGCTAGCTTCAGAACCTTTCTTAGCTTTGCCCTTGCCCTTGTTCTTGGACTTGCCTTTCTTGCTCGTGATCACCATCACGGACTTAGGCTTGTCCTTCTTCATTTGTAACTCGGCTATCATCAACATGCCCAACAACTCTGACAGTGGCCTATCAAAGTTGTTCATGTTGTAGTTCATCACAAACTGACTGTAAGATTCTGGCAACGATTGCAGTATCACGTCAGTAGCCAACTCTTGGCTCAATGGAAATCCCAGTCTCTGCAGGTTCTCCACATACCCAATCATCTTGAGTGTGTGAGGACCAACTGGATCTCCTTCTGTCATGACGCACTTGAACAGCGCCCTAGAAACATTGTACCTCTCTTGCCGTGCCTGATCTTCATACATGTTCCTGAGATGCAGAATCATCTCTATGACACCCATGTTCTCATGTTGCCTCTGCAACTCATGGTTCATTGAACATAGAATCAAGCACTTTACATCAATGGCATCATCAGAATGCTTCTTGTAAGCATCCCTTTCTTCCTTTGGTGCATTAGGAGCGGGTTCCTCTGGAATTGGAGTATCCAGGACATAGAGCTTACGCTCTTGAGTGAGAACAATTCTCAATGTCCGATACCAGTCGTGGAAGTTTGTCCCATTTAGCTTGTCCTTGTCAAGGACCGATCGCAAAGAAAAATTGTTGTTGTTTGTTTCCATTTGAACTACAAAAAGGAAAATATGCAATTTTTAGTCCAAAACTCATTTTTGACTTATTTGATTGATTTGAAAATTTGACGATATAATTAGGCCTTTAATTAATTATTGTTCCCACTATTTTACTTCAAATTGATAGGCCTCACCATCAATTCGGAAGATTGCAGCGTACAACCTTCTAGTGGGCAAGATCCTGAAATCCTCTAAGTCATGGACCAGCTAGGGCTGTCACCCACAACATAGATCTCTCAGGTAGGCAACTTTTGCCAATTGCATCATATGCAACTCTTGATAAGATGTCATATACAACTCCTTGCAATGATCATCTCCATGTCTCAAGGTACTAGATCCCATCTAGATCACCTTGTTAAGTCCGACCCAAAGCATACACGATGAATATGCACCCTGCTAGGGCAGACCCACACATTCATCCTTCATGCTTCCACGAGATAGATGGTGCACCACGCTAGGGCGTGCCCACACTTGGTCAATCAAGCTTTTCACGTGTGTCACATTTGGAAGGCATCTAAAACTTAATATTTTAATGAGGGATTTGGTTTTATATACATATACATATCCAATCACCACAATACATAGTACGTATCATATACATGCTATATCCCACAGAAAACATGCACAAACGATAAAAAGTGATGATTATGGCCATCCTAATGTGATTCCTCAATCCAAGAGGAATCACGGTCATCTAGGTCAACATCACATGCAACCTGTACAAGATGAACTCTGTGCCTTGCCATCCGAGTTGATTAACTCATCACATGAATGATCTGTACTCTCAAGCCGGTCGTCTAGGTGCCACCAGCCGATCGGTTGGCTCCTCCAACCGATCGGTTCACCTGGTCATCGTGCATCTCGTCATGTCCGCCACCCGCTCATCTCGCTCCTCGAACCAGTCATCAATCGATCGGTTCACTCCTTGAACCGACCATCTGGAAGGTCAATCGATCGGTTCACTCCTTGAACCGACCGTCTGAGCAGTCGTCTTGATGTCCGCCGGTCTTTGACATAACAGGAAATAAAGTTCTATCCTATTTATTACATTGCTTTAAAAAGGGAAACCCCGAGTTACATTCGGGGGGAGCAAAGGTAGGAAAGAATCTCGAATTATTTCGAGTTACATCGGGAATAAGAGAGGGAAGATCGGTGCGCAGACCGAGATGCAAGCAACCACAAACAACCACACACAGATAGGGGTTTATAGGCCATAATCATGCTACACACATCCACCACAAAACTCATTTAAGGGCGACGCATATCGAGTGCATTAATAATACATATCATATATGTAATTTGGGATTTGTGGATTTAGGATTGGACATGCATAAAGTCAATATTATTCGCATCGCATGCAATAAATAAAGGCGACAAACCAAAATCGATCATATCGATATTCCTAAAATATAGAGCAGTTGACGTGGCTCTGATACCACTGTTGGGTTTTAGGGAGATAGAGAAGGCAGCGGAAAAAAAATTTTCTCCCCCAACCCATACCGAGGAAACGCGTCAACGTCTATATAATAGGAAAGGATGGTTTGTGGAATCATACCTTGTCCCGAGGCTTGCTCGGCGACAATACCTCGCGCAATGCGCGGTCTTCAACTTCGGACTTCGACGGTGTCTGTGCAGCTCTTGGTCACACTGGGACTGACAACTCCTACTCGAACCGGACTGTCGGATGACAGTTGTCCTCCTAAGTGGCAGTGTCCTCCCGCCTCTGTAGTAGTCCACACGGACCACCTGGAACTCCACTCTCCTTGTCCCACAAGGAAGTGGAAGGAATCGCACCCTCCTATTGACGTACTAGTCACCAACACGCTCTCCTGCCTCCTGTTACAACTGCAGTTGTCCTTCCCTTACTGCACCTCCCTTTTGCGGGAAGCACTTGCTTGGGATCTCTCACGGTTACCAAAACCAGAGAGAACGACAACTTGCAGAGCAATTGGTTGCACTGAGCTGTCCATTGAGAAGCCCCCAATACCCCTATATATATAGGAGAGTCATGGGACAGGGTTCTCCATCCCGGGCAATGCGGGACTAATGCAGGAGTAGAAGGGTTCGAGAATTTTCCACAAAAAGCAATCGGTTTGCAACTTGAAATGATCGGTTTACAACTGAACCGATCGGTTCGGCCATTGAGCCGATCGGTTGGACCTGAGCCGATCGTTTGGGGCACTCCAACCGATCGGTTGGTTCCCTGAACCGATCGGTTCATGGTCCTAATCCGGCTCAAAAAGACTTTCCTTGTTTCTTTCCCAATTGGTATCGAATACCAATATTATTCCCAATCGAATTGGGCAATTTGAAACCAAAGGAAAATTCTTGTCGACATGACTTTTCCCAACTGGTCGGTTGCACCAGTTGAGCCGATCGGTTCAACCCTTGAACCGGTCATTTCAACCTGGGCATGAGCCGATCGTCCTGGACACTCCAGCCGACCGGTTCGGCAACCTCAGCCGACCGGTTCATCACATGAACCGATCGGTTGGGAGCACAGGTTGGGCAAAATCAGTCAATTGCGATTTCAATCACGTACAAAGCCATATTGAACAGGTTGCCTACCTTGGATAGGCTTGCAAGCTGGGAGCTATAGGTGGAAAACAATTGTGTGCTCTATAAAAGAGAAGATGAGAGCCATAGTCACATTTTTGGGATGTGCAATTTCTTTAGAAGAATTTGGTCTATCGCTAGCCTTAAAAGTGGATGGGGTCAGCTTGTTGGTTATAATGCAACAGTCCTGTTTACCATGCTGGATCCCAAACTCAAGGACAAAAAGAACATAGCCTTCGGAGGTTTATGCTTAACTGGTGTTTGTTATAATGTCTGGGAGGAGAGGAACAATAGAAAGCATGGAAGAAAGAGTTGCAGCGAAGAACAAATTATAGAGAAAATAGCTTGCACTTTTAGTAGGTTATTTAAAGGTAGAAAGGGCTTTGCTTTGGGCCTGTCCGAGCAAGCCAAAAGATACTGGGGTTTTTTTGTAGATAACAACCCCGAGTACATGTTTCTGTAGTTTGTAGGTCCTGGCTTTTGTATAGGCTCCTTTGGCAATATATTTACCTATTTCCAAAAAATCTTCATAAAAAGACATATCGGGACAATTACCATGCCATATCTCATATGGTGTCCTTTTGAACTGATTTAGATAGTACACAGTCTAGTGTAAACACGGCAGTTAGTAAAGCATATCCACATAAGAAATTTGGAAGATCAACTAGACTTATTGATGATTGCACCATGTCTAACTGGGTAAGATTCTTTTTGTGTTGATTCATTGTTATGGTGGACTCCAAAATGATACAATATCATGGTCTTGCAGAAGGTCCTCAAACCCTAAGTATTCTTCACATCAATCATAATGAAGTATTTAATCCTAGTAACCAACTTTAACATTTGTTCTAAAAGCTCCATGTACATCAATATGTATGATTCCTAAGAGATCACTCTCTCTCCCACTGTTTCTAGTGAAAGGTGCTTTCATCTTTCACCCAACAAACAAGAATCACATGTCTATTGGTTCAAAATCAAAAGAGTCTAGATAACCATCTTTATGGAATCTTAGAAATGCATTTCTCATTTATGTTCCTTAGACGACAATGCAAAAATTATGTTTTTTTAATCATTTAGTCTTTCAGTATTTTCATTATAAATACTTGTCTCAAGAACTATCATGTATAGACTGTGGAACATTTGGGGCACTGTTGTAAAAAATCTTATCTATAAAATAAAAAATCAACCTTTCATTATATGAAATTTGATTCCACTATTGTCCAAACAAGACACAAAGATGATGTTTAATGATAGATACATAATAACAATTCACTAATTCTATTTCAAGCCCACTAGGTTGAGATAAATGATAGGTTCCAATTGTAGTGGTAGAAACTCTTGCTTTGCACTATTCTGCCTTGCCTTTCTTACTTCTTTAGGAATCTTGCACATAATAGTATTGATAAGATCCTCATGCAGTATCAAATACCAAAAATGATAAAGTAAACATATTTATCTCAATCCCATATATACCTAAAGTAGAGATCTTTATCTCCCTCTTCTTCTTCCTAAGTTCCTCTACATAAAGAGGGCAGTTCCTCTTCCAGTTTCCAGGCTGGTGACAGTATTGGCACTTCCCTTCCTTACTCAGTCCTCCCTTTGCTTAAAGTGTAGAAGATTTGGGGTTTTTGGTTGTCTTTTGAACTCTTCTTGGCCTTGCCTTTTCCCTTGGTCTTTCCTTTTCCTTTGTTGATCATCATCATACATCCAATATTATCCTTCTTCATTTTTGCTTCGGCAGTTCTTAACATGCCAAACAACTCAGATAGTGGTTTATTAAAATTCATCATGGTGTAGTTCATGACAAATTGTTTATATGGTTCTAGCATGGACTGTAGAATCACATCCGCGGCCAAATCATGGACTAAGGAAATTCCTAGTCTACCTAGGTTCTCCACATACCCAATCAGCTTGAGCACATCATTCCCCACTAGATCTCTCTCTGCTATATTACACTTGAGCCACACCTTTCAGATATCATCTCTATCTTATCTTGCCTAATCCTAAAACATGTTCTTGAGATGTGTTACCATCTCAACAACTTTCATATTTTCAAGTTGCATGTACAAATCGTAGCTCATTCAGCCTAGCATTAGGTATTTCACATCTATGGCATCTTCAAATGCTTCTTGTAGGTAGTCCTTTCAGCCCTAGGTGTGGCTAACTTTGGTGTCTCCAGGACATAGATCTTACGCTCTTGAGTGAGAATGATTCTCAATGTCCCGAACCAGTCATGGAAGTTATTCTTATTCAACTTGTCCTTCTCAAGGATTGATTGCAATAAAATGGTGTTTGTGGTTTCCATTTGTTTCTATATTAGAAAATTTACAATTTTCAAAATATCTTGATTTGAATTTGAAAATATTGACAATATTAATTAGGCCTTTAAATAATTATCACTCCCACTATTTTTTTCAAACCAATAACCCTCTTTATTGACTTGTGAATATTACATCATACAATTTTGTATTGGTCCAAGATTCAAAACAATTAATTTATTACCCAGGCAATGCCCATAACCAATTATTAAGGTAAGCAACATTTGCTAATTGCATCCAATGCAATTCTTAGATAGATGGTATGAACAACGCCTTGCCATAGTCCATTTGTATGCTTCTACGCACTTGATTCCATTAAGGTCACCTAGTTAAGCCTATCCCAAGAGCCAACATGATATAAATGCACCCTGCTTGGAGGTCCAAATAACTAACATCACGCTTCCACGAGATAGACGACACTCCACTCTATGGCATGACCTATGCTTGGTCGATTAACATTTTCATCTGTGATTCTTTTAGAAAGCATATAAGACTTAATATTTATTGAGGGATTTTATTTATAAAGACATATACATATCCAATCACAACATATGTATAATATGTATCCTATACATAATATGTCTTCAAAAAAACATGCAATCACCATTATACAAGTAATTGTTATGGCCATATTAATTTAATTATTTGGAGCTACAAATAATTGTTATCCACCTAAAAACATACACAATATATATGCATCCTATCCTAGAAAAATGTAGTGTTGAGAATAGACCGGTCGATCAACTAGAGCGCCTATCCGTCAGATGTTCTCCATCAGTCGGTCGAATGGTTCCTGGCTCAAGTGTTTGGTTGGACTCCTCCAATCGGTAGATTGGGCCATTGGTCGATTGAGTGGCTCCTTCTGTCGATTAGCTCATCTTGTAGTCGCTCAGCTCACCTGGTCAGAACACCTTCTTCTGACCAAAAATAAAACTAATGCAAGTCCTAAATGTATATTACATTGTGAAAATAATACCTCATTACATTTGAGGGGAGTATAAGGAGGAAAGCATTAATTTACATATGGAAAAAAAAGAGGAAGTCTTGGAATGAAAATTTAATTTAAAAATAGTGAATAAAGCATTCAACCATGCACAGGTATCAAGGGAGTTTTGACCATAACCACACATACATCCACCATCAAACTAGTTTTAGGGCAATGCATGTTGATTTTATATATATGTATATATATGTATATGTATATATATATATATATATATATATATATATATATATATATATATATGTGTGTATATATATAGGATCCACATGACATTCCCTAGTGTATGTGATATTTAATCAGATATGCACATTAATAATTTAAATATTCACAGCATATGTAAAAAAATAAATGATAAAACTACAATCGATCATATCGATTAAATCCTAAAGCACAGTACATTGACCTACTCTGAAACCACTATAGGGAAATATGGTAATAGAGATGACCTCATAAACAAATTTTCTTGACATATTCACTATAACCAGTGGGTTGCATCAATAACTATGATATGGGAAGGATGGTGCAAGGCATATACCTAGTCTTGGAGCAAGTCCAGTGATCTTCCTTGTACATGTGTGCTTCATTATCAAGAAGCACAAAGATGGTTGTATATGGTTTCCTCCTGGTATATTGGCCATAGATGGTGGTTGACGACATCCTCCTAGCATGAAAACAAAAGTGTCCATGCCTCTATGTAGTCCAGGAGGACCAGTAGGAACTCCACATCACGCTTCTCAAGAAGAAAGGAAGGAGTTGTCCTTTCATTATCAATGTACTAGGGTCGAATTCCTTTCCCCTTGCAATCTCTCCCTTTTTACATAAGATCACTTAGGCTCTCATGTTACCACAATGTTGAGAAAGATGTATCTCGAACCTTAGCCACCCCCTCCTTATATAGGAGTGGATGGGCTAGGGTATCCAATACCCAGGGTGTTGGGTTTTAGGGGAGACAGAGAAGGCAGCGGAAAAAAAATTTCTCCCCCAACCCATACCGAGGAAACGTGTCAACGTCTATATAATAGGAAAGGATGGTTTGTGGAATCATACCTTGTCCCGAGGCTTGCTCGGCGACAATACCTCGCGCAATGCGTGGTCTTCAACTCCAGACTTTGACGGTGTCTGTGCAGCTCCTGGTCGCACCGGGACTGACAACTCCTACTCGAACCGGACTGTCGGATGACAGTTGTCCTCCTAAGTGGCAGTGTCCTCCCGCCTCTGTAGTAGTCCACATGGACCACCTGGAACTCCACTCTCCTTGTCCCACAAGGAAGTGGAAGGCGTCGCACCCTCCTGTTGACGTACTAGTCGCCAACACGCTCTCCTGCCTCCTGTTGCAACTGCAGTTGTCCTTCCCTTGCTGCACCTCCCTTTTGCGGGAAGCACTTGCTCGGGATCTCTCACGGTTACCAAAACCAGAGAGAACGACAACTTGCAGAGCAACTGGTTGCACTGAGCTGTCCATTGAGAAGCCCCCAATACCCCTATATATATAGGAGAGTCATGGGACAGGGTTCTCCATCCCGGGTAATGCGGGACTAATGCAGGAGTAGAAGGGTTCGAGAATTTTCCACAAAAAGCAACCGGTTCGCAACTTGAAATGATCGGTTCACAACTGAACCGATCGGTTCGGCCATTGAGCCGATCGGTTGGACCTGAGCCGATCGTTTGGGGCACTCCAACCGATCGGTTGGTGCCCTGAACCGATCGGTTCATGGTCCTAATCCGGCTCAAAAAGACTTTCCTTGTTTCTTTCCCAATTGGTATCGAATACCAATATTATTCCCAATCAAATTGGGCAATTTGAAACCAAAGGAAAATTCTTGCCGACATGACTTTTCCCAACTGGTCGGTTGCACCAGTTGAGCTGATCGGTTCAACCCTTGAACCGGTCGTTTCAACCTGGGCATGAGCCGATCGGCCTGGACACTCCAGCCGACCGGTTCAGCAACCTCAGCCAACCGGTTCATCAGATGAACCGATCGGTTGGGAGCACAGGTTGGGCAAAATCAGTCAATTGCGATTTCAATCAATCCGATACTCCAATCAATGCGTCCAACACCTTGAACCATACGATATTGAGCCATCGACTGATTGAGTGTTTAATTGAACTACTAAACTCCTTTAGTAATCAATCTAAACATTGCTTTGTGGACAAAACTCCTCTTCCAGGTTAAATCCTATGTGTGTGATCCTGCAGGTCCATTTCACGTTGGCAGTGAAAGTCCATAACACTTATGACTTCACAAGCAAAGAGCGGTGCCTAGTCACACATCAGTGCTACCCAAGTGAAAGTAGAAAGTTGGAGAACAACTTTCATCCTACAATTCGTGAATGGTGTTACAGCAAATGTATAATTCCTTTGTCACTGATATCCCGAATGAACTCGAGGCATGGAACATTCATCCTGTCAACGTTCATTCACTTCCTTGATCTCAGAGTAGACTGGAAGAGATATGTATGACATCAGTATCATATACTGATTCATACATGCGTGCACGCCTTTCTCAATCCTACTCATCAAGTGGCCATGGATATCAAACTCCCTCAGGAGGGACAAATCCCATATCTATCACTCACCCCTCAAAAGCCCCATGTGTCAAAGCCACCCAATCATCACCTTTATAACAACCCATGTTTCAGGACTGCGTTTGATGATGTCAAAGTGTGCCCAACGACATGTGTTGAGTGCAGTGATTTCAGGTCTATGAATCACACTCACCACCATCATTGTGAGTACTGACTGTGACTACCATGTCATGGTTCCATGTGTCAAACTCACGGTGGGTCTCTCTGTTACACTTGTTCTCTAACAAGTACCTATGTGTTTGGTTTGATATCTCTATATCATGACTAATGAGATTCCGTCATCAACCAACACCACAATCTAGTCTTGTGTGTCATTGTTGTCTATCTACCTTCCACAATGACATCCGACTACGGACATAACAAGAATGTACAAACTCTTAGCATCCGTATGATCTCATCGTTCAGGTCATGAACCTGAAGGCATACGTCATTGAGTACTGTCATTCTCTAGACATTCAATCTGTTCTATCACTATCTCATATGACTGAACCAGAAAGAATTGGAAGCTCGCCTTTGATGTTTATCAAATCAATCTCAATGTATCCCACCAATCATCCCATGATTGGCTCTCAGGGCATACATACCAACACAGGGTTACAAAAGATAGATCCCATGGTTTGAAGATTGTTGTGCACATCTAGTTCGATGATTGGCATAGCTAGTTAGTCAACTAGACTATCCAATCAGTTGATGGGCATGTGGTTAGTAGTGCAATTAAATTGTCTTTCAATGTGATGAATAATTCATATTATTAATCACTTGACCTAGTAAAAACTGGTCATTTCGCATCTAATCGGTCGATTCATACACTCTAATTGATCGACTACGTATTTTGACTATATGCTAGGTATAAAGGTTCATTTGGTCGGTTGGACACTCCAACCAGACAACTGGCTAGTTCCATTGGCTAGTGTCAAAATGTGTCCAGTCGACCGACTACACATTCCAGTTGACTAACTGCACATTCCAGTTAATTGACTGGCACACCACTTGGTCTGTTGGACATCCCAGTTGGTTGATTAACATCTAGTGTTTCTTTAGTAGGTTATCTATATACTTTTAGTAACCATGTTATATCTTATCCATCAATAAACTCCTCTTTCAAGTGCATCCTATGTGTCTGACCCTATATGTCCCAAATTACATCAGCAGTGAATGTTCATAAGTAGATGATGACATCACAAGCAATAAGTGGTATCTAGCAATACTTCCTTGCTACCCAAGTAATTAGAAAGTTAGAGAACAACTTCAAACTAAAATCGATCATCAATGTTACTATGATTGTATAGTTCCTTTGTCTTTGATATCCAAATTAAACATGAGGCGTAGAATCATCATCCTCTTAACATGCAATCCATGTTCCATGAACTAGAGTAGACTGTATGAGATGCATGAGATCTCACATATCACATATTGACTAATATGAGTATGGCCGTACATTTCTCAGTCTTTCTTATCATGTGGCCAAGATATCAACTCTTTTAGGAGGAAAAAATCCCATATACATCCCTCACATTCAATCCCTATGTGTCACAGCATACCTAAGAACCACCTTTACTGCAACCCTTATTTAAGGTCGCGTTGGATGTTGTCAAAGTTCATCAAACGACATGTGTTGAGAGTTACTTCAGGTCTAAGAACCAAAATCACCATTATCACTTTGAGATAAGGGTAGAAGATACAAGATTCAAAATATATCCTCACCTTTAAGAATTGGTTTGGGCTAGTTCTCATCTTTCACATATATTTTTACCCATTTAAGATCTTGAGAGATATACGTCTATAATGTGTATATTGTAATGAGCCCCCAATCACATGTTTACCGTCATATTCAAATCCCATAATATCTACTAAAACTATATGATTGGGTGATAAGCTAAATCAAGTGGCGGACATAAATATAAATACAATACTCTAACATGTATCGAGTTTTAATTAGTTGTGACCCAATACCAAACTAATTCCCACAAGCTTAGGGAATAGAATGGGGTCGAACATAGGGGTGTACATATGCTTGGGTGTCTAATATTTTGTTCTGGATTACCTTAGCAAATTAGAGAGGTAAATATTTGTGTGTAACTAAAACTAATGAAGAAAATCAAACAAAGGATTAGAAAGATAATTGATTTTGTCAAGTCCTACTAAAAAGAGAAGGATATACAAGCTAAAAAACCATTGATCAAACTATCTATTCACCTTACTCTTAGGTTTCGACAACCCTTAAACACCCTAGCTAGAAACTAACATCCAAACCCATCTTGCATTTTGGCAACTACTCTTGTGGGAGCCATCCCACTCACTCTCACGTAGTGTGACTAAGCATCATCAATAGTTTAGTACCCATTTTGAGGATCATGTAAAAACACTCCAAAATGTCCTAGATTATTTGTTGGGTCAATGAAACTTTAGGGAATTAGAATCATTACAATTTGTGAGAAATATGAACGAAGTAAGATGAAATAGGGATTGGTTGAGAAAATATTGGCCAATTTTGTCATATCTATTGTTACGAGCCCCAGATGCAATGAGCTAACCTTGGACAACAATAATGGGCCAATTTGGGTGAAACTTAGTTGGTTTTGTTGTGCCGTATCTGACTGTTGATCTTGATCATTGTGAATTTTTGGCAGATCTACCCATGGTTGTTGTCCTCTCAGAGTCAAGGTTCAAGCTACCTTCTCTAACCATTTCAACCACTTCTCTATCAATGTTTTTTGAAATAGAAGTTCATGCAAAGAAGAGATTAACCAACCAAACAATCATAACCAAAAGAGAAGGGAACACAAAAACACGATACATGTCGAGGTTAACTACTTGCATGGGAAAATAGGCTCCATAGTCTAGAAAGAGCTCAAGTAGCCATGGACAGGAATAGTTGGCACTGAGGAAATATGAAAATACATTGTTTGTACATAAATAAAAGAGAACAATTGAATATGGGGAAAAATAACAGATTAGCCCATAGAGGAAAGGTGAATCTCACTCCTTTACCTCTGGATGGGTTGGATCTCATACTTTGTGGCATCCTCCTTGGTCTTCTAGACTTCTTTGCATCCTCCTTCCTTGAGTCCGCCCCAAACAACATTGTGAATGTATGGATGGCGGAGGATCCATGGATGTAGGGAGGAATGAAGGCTAATGATTGATGGGAAGGGGTGGAAACCTCCAAGAAAGGGTAGATGGAGGAGGTATGAAGCCTTGGAGGTTGATGGAAGTGAGACATAATGAGGGAGGTCTATGGAGATCTAGTTATGTGAGAGGTTGTCGACATGAAATGAATGGATATCAATAGGAATGGGCTAAAAACCAACATTAATAGAGTGGATAAGATGTTTATCCCTCTAAGACCTTGAAGATCTAATAGGTTTGTATAATAACCAAAACAAATACAAAACCCTATTCTTGAAGGCCGAGGAGTATTTATAGTTGTAGGTAGTGTGTAGGTGATGTTTTTATAAGGATGGACTATAGTCAGGATGTTTTGGATGAAATATGGCCAATTTTACCACATTGATCATGGATACAAGAAGGAACAAACAATGCTAGTTTAGACAAATCTATCTAGTTTCATCTTGTCAGTCCATGCATTTGGGGTGAATCCATCAAAGGAAAAGTTTGACGGTTGATGACCAGTCATGTCAGTAAATGTTAGAACCCATTAGTTGATTGACTGATTATAATTTCCATTAGTTGTGGCTCATTTATCTATGAGTCATTGATCAATGACAAGACACGATGATTGATGACCAATAGTGGAGGTGGAGGTCTATGAAGGATGGTCCATGAATAGTCTGTCTTTCTGAATATGGGCCAATTTGAATGAAACCTTCTAATATTCAATTCATGGGCTTTTGTCAAAAATAGTTTAGAAAAGTTAGGTCTAGGTAAATCCATCTAGGATTGAATGAAATATGACAGGGTTCACACAAAGATGAGGAACAACATTCTTTTTGGAAGTCTAGGTTGTCCATTGGTGGACATGGATATTTGATGTTCGAGATATGTTAACCCCACTTGATTGCAGTGAACCCCATGCCTATTTTCAGCAAACTGGTGCTAATTTCACGGGGACCAAACTTCTTTAGCCTGTCTAAATTTCAAGGAATCAATGACTTTTTATATTTAATTCCATAACCACTTCAAGCTTATCATATTCTTTTCTTGAAGCAATACTCATGCTAAGATACAAAGACATCATTTAACTTTATCTTGGAAATAGATGTTATGGTTAGAAGAAATAGTTGGAAGCAAAATACACTTGAAACAAGTTACTTCAAAGTAGTTACTAGATTTGTGGACAAACTTACTAATGTAAGATCAAAGAAGTAATGAGCATGTTTAAGAAATATCATTTTATCTAGAAAATTCATGGGAGGCTAAATATATAACCATTAAAGGAATTCATATGACATTGGAAATTATGATAGATACAAAATGAGAAAATATGTGTGCTCACTATTACATGTAAACTAATAAGAACTATAACACCTATCACTTATTTGGTCCTCATGGATTAATAAATAGAGAAAACTCTAATGACTTCTAAGAATCCCAATCTTACTAGGCTAGTCCATGTAATGAGAAACATTCCCTACAATCTTAGCTAGTTGGCCCATCGTAGTGAGACAAATTCCCCAAGCCATACTCAAATCAATCTTGCTACTAGAATGACATTATAGGTGTCCTAGGTTTCCGAAAGACTATTTAATGAGATTTTGGGGTTATATTATGGGGCATGGCATACTCGCATTTATGAGAACATACACCCATTGGACACCATCCTCAACTCTTTGAAAAAACAAGACAACCACTCATCTTGTTATTCACTTTCATGATTTTATTATATACATTATAATTTATTGGGATTGGATGTAAATTACTTTTGGGATTTTGTTTCTCTTAGATCTCTTTTTGAATTTTAAGGATTTTCATTGGCAGTCCTCTTTTGCAAAAAAAAAATTTAGCTCAAGCTAGTGTGGGAAGGTGGGAAGACCATCAAAGGAAAAAAAAATCATCTTGATTAACTTCAAATATCATCATCTTTTCCTTTATATCATAGATAAGGTAAGTATCACTCACAAATCCTTAGAATATTGTTGGATTCACTGGAACACCTCTTGCAGTTTGACCAAACATGACTTCCAACAATCAAGCATAAACCATGGATTTGCTTTTCATAGAATGAAATCGGAAAATAGACAATTTCAAATTTTACATTGATGGTTAACCTTAAAATCCATTGGCATAATTAAAATAAGAGTTAGTGAGATGCATGAATTTGGAGGTCAAGAATACATAAATAAAATTAGACAATTTAGCACATATACAAGCATTGACCATTATATTTCCACTACAACAACCTTAATTGTTGAAACTACAAATTAAGCAACACAATTTTACTAAGAAGTGTTAGTTAGATTATAAAGGAGATAAGTGAAACAATGTAAATGCATACAAATTTTAATAATTTTACATTGAATGTATAAACAAGGGAAAAGTATTAGGAAGCTAACATGAATGCATGTAAAGAATGGAAGAGAGGATGAAAAGGATAGAAGGGTGAACTTCTCTTCCACCCAAAGATTCCTTGAGAAAACCCTAAACTTAAGGTAGTAGGGATCCCATGTGTTGCAGCTATTGTGGATCTAACATTGGCATGTTCAATTTGAAACATGAGATATGAGAGAAAGGAGGATTAGTTTACGTAGCACATAAATCATCAGGTAGAAGTTGAGGTTAGTGCTGGGAAAAAAATGTGAAATGTTGTGGTCCCAAATCTCTCCTAGAGTGACCTTCTCAAATGGAAACTATTGAGAAGGTTGTCCTATCTGAGTGTCGAGGTCAGTAACAATCTATTGTTGTTTCTACTGAGATGGTCTATGGAGGTTGATGAATGGGATTGGTTTCTATGGTGGTGTTTCATCTTATTATGTAGAGAATCTATTGTTGATGTTGGTAGGATGATACTTCTTGGACCATTAGGTGAATGATTGTTCTTGAGAATGTTGTTGTGGTGAATAGTTGGCTACCATCACCATTGGGAACATTGTGACATACCTTCCATGAATTTGTTTGACATCTTGTTAGATCTGGTCAACGCCACCCACTAATTCTCAATGTCATATTTGAAGAGTACTTCCTGCTTGATATCATCAAGATGCTAACATCGTTGTCTAGTATCATATTAAAATTATTGGAAGTCTTGTTGCATGCCAGAGAGCATATTATATAGACCACCCAAATTGAAGGATGAATATTGTGATACATGCAGAGGCTGTCGTGCTTGAAGAAAATGCCCAACCAACTCAGATAGTAGAACATAATGGTGAGTAAGACCCTCACGAGGTGTAATTTTATACTAATATGAGTATGGGAGCATCTATCACTTTAGTGATCACTCAGGTAGACGTATCTAACCGTAGGTTTTGGGATCAATTTTGCCTTGATATGGATCATGTACAACTTAACTTCACATGTCATGAATCCATGTGCATTATGGATGTAGAAATTAGAGCTACCCTTGCTAAGACTACCTCAGGATACTTCCTTATAATCCTCAGTAGATCTAGCCAACCAACTATTAAGTGCATCCACAATGACTTCTTACGGATCATGTGGATAGGATGATCTACCTTGATGTGACTAGATCCATGGTTTCAACTAAAAGTAGATAACTAAATTGAAAGGCATGAACAAATATGTATAATAAGAAATAAAAACTATATATGTATATACAAGCTTAGTGTAAATTTTAAAAAAAAACCTAGGACATAAATGTGAAAATGCCATGTCTCTATAAATGGCACCCAAAACAAAATAAGAAAAAATTGAATGATGGAAATAAATCCAAATGCCAGAATTTAATATGTATCAAATTTTAATTGTTTATAACCCAATACCAAACATTTACCTACAAGTGCACCGAAATGATGTAGTGAACAAGGTAAAAAATTGGGATGTATCCACTCTTTGGTGCTTAACCATTTGCTCTTATCTAAAACAAAGAGTATATATATATATATATATATATATATATATGTATACAAATGAAACTAGATAAAGAAAACCAAATAAAACAAATTATGTCAAATCCTACAAATTGAGAGGAGTTCTCAGCTATGAAACCATGAATAAGTTTATGTATGTACCTTCTTCTAAGCGGTAGACAGTACTCAAACACCCATCTATCATCTATCACCTTAACCTAACATACATTGTGGCAGACACTCCTGTGGGGTCATCCCACTCGAGAAGTGTGACTTACACATCATCTATAATTTAATACCCTTTCAAGGATTATGGATGAAGACCCCAATACGTCTCAGATTGCCTCTTGAGTCTGTGGGACTTTAGGGAACTAAGAGCGGGACAATCATATATGAATATAAACTCATAAGGTGAAGCTGGGATGATTTGAGCTAAACATTGATAGTTTTGTTACATTTGGCATTGTGCACCCCATATGCAGCAACACAACCTTAGACAACAAAATTGGGATGGGTTGAGAAAAATCTATTCAATTTCTATGCATCATGGTTGACTGTTTCTCTTGGTTGATTTGAGTTCTAAGAAGAGCTTCCCATGGCCAACATCCTTTTAGAGTCAATGTTCAAGCTACATTCTCTACCCATTTTATCCACTTCACTCTAAAGGTTCGCTAAAATGGAAGTTCATACAAACACGAGATCAATCAACCATACAATCATTACCTAAAGAGAAGGAAAGATAGTAGCTTGCTGCATTTAGAAATTATCTACTTACATATGGTTAAATTATATAAACATGTCAAAAGTGGGCTACATAGCCTAGAAGGAACTCACCTAGCCATGGACAAGCACAGATGGCAATGAACAAATATGGAATTCATTGTTTGCATAGAAATAAAAGAGAATAATTAAATAATGGGGAAAGAAAAAGAGATTATCCCATAGAGAAGAGGTCTCTCTTACTCTTTATCATTTGAGTGGGCTAGATCTCATCCTTTGTGTCGCTATCCTTGGTATTTTGGCATCCTTTTACCCCCCTTCCTTGAGTTTGTCCCAAACAACGGTGTGGACGGATTGATGGTGGATGATCTATGGATGTACGAAGGAATTGAGGTCAATGGCTTATGTGAATGACTGGAAACCTAAGCAGAAAGGTTATGGAGGTAAATAAAGCATTAGGGGTGGATGTAAGTTAGAGCTAGTGAAGGAGATATATGGGAATTGAGTTAGGTGAGTGGTTTTCATTGGTAAATGGATGAAGACCAACATGAATGGGTTGAAGACCAGTGGCAATGGAAAAGAGTGAGGCCCTTATCCCTCTTAGGCCTTGGAATCTAAGACAAAGGTCTAGGAACTGAAAACTTTTAGATCCCTTAGGAATATTTATAGTGGTAGGTCATGCATAAGTGATGATTTGTTAGGAAAGAGTGAAAATAGGGCCCTCTATATGAAGCTTGGCCAGATTTACCCCATCAATCATGGACTCAGGAAGGAAAAAATTGGAGTGGTGATGAAGCATCATTCATTTTGTCTTATTGTTCTATGGTTTGGGGTGATACATCAATAGCAAAGTCTTTCAATTGATGATGAGTCTCATTAATCAATGCCATGACCTATATATAGATTGACTATTGACAAGTTCCATCAATTGATGGCTTGTTGGTCTGTTACTTGTCAATTGATGATGAGACTCAAATGTCAGCATCTGATAGTGGATGTAGAGGTCAATGAAGTATTATCAATAACAAGCCTATATTGGCAAACCCATGTCAATTTAAATGAAATCCAGTTGGGTTTGATGCATTACCTTTTTTTGAAGATTGGTTTGGCAAAAATAGGTTTAGGAGAACCCATTCTAGTGTTGTTAATACCTGGTCTGTTACAAACCAGAGAAGAGAAGCATCAATTGTTTTGGCAGCCCAGGTTGGTCAGTGTTGGAGATAGGATGTCTCTTGTTTAGGATGTGCTATCCTAACTCGATCTGAGAAAACTTGGGACAGTTTCATGGGGTCAAAATGGTCTTGTTTGTCTAAGTTTTGAAGAGTCAATGCCTTTCTCAGTTTGGTGCCTATAAGTCCCAAAAAAGGTTTGTTATTCGTTGTATCTTAAAAAAATGGTGAGTAAATGAAAACTAATTGTATAGATTAATTTGGACATAAAATCTATTGTAGGAACAAAAATATAGTTAAATACTCAAAATTAGTGTTGAAACTCGGGTTTATCATAGGGTAAGATGATCAAGTTGGCTCACAAAAAACATGTATGAACTTTTCCCTTTTTGTCTTTACAAGTTATGGACATATATAAGAATCTTTTCACATACACAATTAACTCATATTCAAATCATAACTTGTTCTTATTCATCACTTGATAATTCAACACGTTCATATACATGGAGAATTATATTTACAAATGACAATACAAGAGAATTTACATTGCTTTACCACTTACTAATAAAACTTTTCCTTTCATATCTAATAGGATCTAGAGTAGATAGGGACCAAGACTAACTAATTCTACCTCAAACACTACAAACAACCTTCTACGGAAAAACTCTTCTAAATCTATTAATGCCTCCATACCTAGTAGGACTACCTAATATGCTTCCAATAGAGTTTGTAAGAAACTAGCACAGTGAATGAAAATCCACCAAGTCGACATGATGATACATATATTATTATTTCATTGGATTGTAGCATATACAAGATCTCCTCTTTAAGGAGTTCACTTCTTGTAATTACTTTTGGGGATAATATATTACCATATTCCAAAAAAAAAGATAAGAAAATCCATTAAATACCAAAATTAATGAGAAAATAATATAAAATATATCAAATATGCTAATATATAGAAAAGAATTAAACAACAAAGTTTTGATTTTGATTTTTTTTATGTCTTAGTCAAATTACTAATGTCGCAGGCCCACTTGAAGTATGATACATTATGTGAAAGCATTGCAAAAATCTATGATGTTTCTTTACAATAATTAGATTTGACCAAGAAATATAAGACTACAAACTAGCAACCATGTCTACAATGGGCCTCACAATATGTGGCCTCAAATTAAATAGACTCATCTTTTGATGTTAGTACATAGTATGAGTGTCAAAGAACTCTGACTTGAACCACATACATTATTTGTTCCATGAGGGTTTACTCATCACGTATTAACTATGTTGGCACCACAAAGATATTTAGTTAATGTTGGGTACAAAACTATAATTGTAATGAAATTTGGTACCCCTAGAATCTTCACTTTTTTTGTGTACCATTGGGTATCACCATAAACTCCACATAATGTTGCACCCTTTTATTATTATAGAGGTATTCCATTCTATGCTTTACCCTTCGAGTCCCCTCGGCATGCTATAAATTCCTCTCATAGACATTGCTAGTGGATATGTCATATACTCAATTGCGGCATAGACCTCTAGAAGTAATCAATATTTTTTAGGGCGTCTACTAACTATTTGATTTTTTAGTTTCATTTTATGATGACCTTATACACTTTTCTTAGCTTTACCCTATAAATAAATCATACTTCTTTCAATATCTATTACACATTGTATTTGTACTACTACTAAAAATCATTCGAATGCAAATCTAAATATTTTTGGTTCTCAAAAAGGGAATAATACTGAAGTTCTAACTTTCAATATTGTATTTTACTTGTGTTGAATAATCTAATAATATTTAAATAGATAAGAATGATAAGTTATATAATATATTGTTATGCATTCATTCTATATGCCTCTTATCATGATATAATAAAACTTTACTGAATAGGTAATGTATTGGAATGTATATAGATTCCACTAGCTAAATTGAGCATAAAATAAATACTAGTAGAAGAAACTATATATATAATCAGAGAGGACATGAGAGATGTTTGAGAGCGTGATTGAGATTGAGATAGAAATTCACTGGCCTCTTCCTCGTGAGCATCCCCAGATCTATACAAAGAGAGGTGAAACTTCAAAAGACCCTTTACTCCATTCTATTCCCTCTAATGCTTCGTGTGACTATTTTGTGAGATTTGTTGTTAGGAAGATGGTTGCCAACATTTCCCTAGAAATGATGGATATTAAGGTGGATTATGGTAAACTATTTTACCCAAAGGCTGAAGCAAAATATATCGTTCACAAGTGGAACAAATTCCTTGTAGGTTATGTACCTGATTTCAAACCACATCTACCTATGTTGGAAAATTACTTCTACTAGTTATGGAATCTAGAGGGATATGTTGAAGTTCTTAGTTGTGGTGATGCCTTCTTCATTATTATATTTTCGTACCAGAAGGATTTATATGATGCCATTAATTCAGGGACATGGTTTGTAAAGAATAGACCTTTTATTCTTTTTAAGTGGAGGCCTACAATGAAGCTAAAGAGACATTTTTTCAAAAATTTTCCAATCTAGGTTCGAATTTACCATCTACCTCTAGATCTATGGGAAAAATAGATGTTTGAGAGAGTTGGTTCCTTACTTGGTATTTCCCAGTGGGCTGATGAAGCTATGACATTATGTTCAAGAACTAAATATGGCCAAATACAAGTTCTAATGTCTGTTGATTCTTAGTTTCTTGATCATATTTTTAAGGAGAGTGATGCATGTGACGCACATAGATTAGACATGGTCCATGAGTTGATTCCTACCATTTGTGGTAAGTGTTCTTTCTTTGGGCATTATGAAGATAGATTCTATTGCTCTATGGAACAAGACAAGGTTAAGCAAATAAAGGAAGCTCAAGTGCTCAATGTGGTTGGGATCAAGAAAATATAGGCTCCTAAAATATGTCAACATCAGTATGCCTCATCTAATAGTGAGATTTTTCTCAAATTCTATAGAATTTTTTTACGTCAATTCCCATTAACTTATCAATGAAGTTGGGACCAAGTGTAATGTTGAGATAATTGAAGAGTTTTTAAATGGAATTGGTGCTAAAAGGTTGATACCCTCTACTCTTATTCCTACGTTTTCATACAATCCTCCAACTAATACTTCTAAATATAAGAATTAAATAGAACAAAAAATAGGATAACACTAATAAGAAGATGAGTTCTCCTCTAACATGAAAAAGAAAGCTAGTAGTAATATACTCCATTGACTCTCTACTTTAGCTTTCTCTCCAATGCATAATAGCTTTGGTTTTAAAAGTTATCAATGATGAAACTCTTGTTGAGGATCATAGCTTCATAGCCCAACCTCCAAATTATAAACTCATGCATATATCCACCTGGAATGTTAGGGGCGTCATCAATAAACTGAAGGGTGTCAAGGAGTAGACCAGTCGTCTAAGATGTGACATTATTGTTCTAAATGAAAGTAAAATTAGAAGAGATAAATCTAATAAGGTTATGGGAAATATATTTCCTCAAAATAATTGTCTATATAATCATTATTCTCTTGTGTTAGGTAGCGTGTTTGTGTTATGGGACGAGGCTTCTTACTCCATTACCAAAGTCTTTGTAATTGATCAGTTGATTCATGTTAAAGTGCTTGATCATAATATTGTCTTCTATATCTTTGTTGTTTATGGACATAACCTAGATATTGATAGAGTCTATATTAGGAATTCTATTAAACAAATTAATAGTACTATGGATGTCCCTTGTCTTATTCTAGAAGATTTTAGTGCATCCAGGAAGACTAATGAAAAAATTGTAAGAACCCACCCTCAATCAAATCCATGGAGGATTTCAATAAGTGTTATAGATTGTGGCTTTTCTAGATGGACTTGGCTGGTCCCATTTTCACTTGATCCAATCACCAAGAAGATTATGATATTGGTGCTTTAAAAATAGGCAAGGTATTCCGCAATTTAAATTATTTAAACATCCATGCTAACTAGTATGGTAATATCATTTCTAATATTGTTAGTGACTACAAAATTGTCTTTGTTAGGATTGGAAAATTCTAAAATTTTAAGTATCCTTTTAGGTTTACTAATGATCTAGATACTCATAATAACATTTTTGAGATTGTAAAGAATCTTGGGGTTTTGAGATAGAAGATGTTCTATGTACAAGGTTTACAGTAAGTTTTCTATTCTAAGAGATAAGTATAGAGAGTGGAATTGACACTTTGTTAGAAACTTTTCTAATAATGCATGAATTGCTAATGTGAAGGTCCTTAGATATTAGATTGAATCTAGATATCATGAGTTTTCAAGAAAAGCAAATGAACATGAAAAATCACTCTTCAAACAAAAATCCAGAGTGTAGTCATTAACATAAGGATATTCTAACATTAGTTTCTTGTGTGTCATTGAAAACTAGAAGACAAAGAAATTAGAAGAGAGGTCTCCTTGTTAATAGTTCTTTTAATAATATTATTATTGATGTCAAATCTCATGTTAGTTATTTTATTCTAACCTTTTCAATTTTAATTTTTCTAGTTCTATTTGTCCTTCTAATAGGACTGGTCCCTCTCTTAGCAGCAAGATAAAAATCAATATCAATGCAGATGTTACCCATAAGGAGATTGATGATGTGTTTATGGGTTTGATGGAAGATAAGTCCCATGCACCACAATGTTTTAATGGGCTTCAGAGAGTTGGGATATTGTGGCCCACATCCCAAAAATTAAATTTTATGCATGTTCTAAATTTAATTTTTGGGGATGACCTCATGATCTTCTCCAAATCATGTGAATAAGGTGCCCTTTGTATTACGACAATGTTAGATTTATTTGATTAAATCTCTAGTATTTGGGTAAATCATAATAGAAGTGTAGTCTTATTCTATAAATTTTATAATAAGGTCCAAATTTCTTATATTCTAGTATTTATGAGAACATTTTCTCTTCCAAATATGTGGGAGTTCCTTTATTTACAAAAAACATTTCAAAATATTATTGTTCTGATATTGATGACAAGAATAAAAAGAGACTTGGATCTTATAAACCCAAACTCCTTTTTGTGCCTACGAGACTTGAAATTATTAAATCTACTCTATCTACATTGTACTTACATTAGTCTTTTTTCTATCTGATTCCCTACTTTGTGCTAGATGATATTATAGACTCTGTAGAAATTTCTTATAGAGCCACTTGAAAGCCTTGGATCCTTAACACCTGGTCAAATGAGAGGTTTTCACTCTCTGAAAGAAGGATGGTGGGTTAGGTTTGAGGAAGAGTAGAGAAGTGGATTAGTGAAAAGTACTTAAAATGTATCTTTTTCATCAATTGAAGAATCATGTAATTTCTCCTAGATTTTTAACAATATTCTTAGATTAAGTGATTCTCTTTCTCAACTTATTATTTTAAAGTTGGTAAATGTGGTAATATTCATTTGTGACATGACCCTCAGGTTAAAGGAAGGAAGTTATTTTGACTTCTTTGGGAATGATATCCACATCAAAATTTGGACTTCATAGAGATTGTCTTTTGAGCCATGTAATTTAGGATTGCCAATGGTATGTTCCTATTTCTAGGAATTATGGTTTTTTATATATGTGTCCCAGCTCTCTCAATTTCTCCTTTTACAATGATGATCACCTATTCTTTTGTGGGAAAAGTTCTATACATTTTAAAAATATGTGGGATGAGATTAGAATTTAAGAACCTGATTCTTAAATTTTTGAGTGGATCTAGAGAGTTAAAGTTTCCAAAATATGGGCCCTTCATGCTTGGAAGGATAGCCATAATAAGTTTCCCACTTCATATCATGCTAGAAGAACATGAATTAAATTTGCATCAATTTTTTTTCTTTGCAAGTGTAGATATGAAGAAACCTCTCATTTATTGTGATTTTTCATTACTATCTAGGAGTTGGATTAGTTTTATGTCCTTTGTTCTTCTATGTCAAAGTGTTGGTCTGATGTTACTTCTCTCAAAGTGATTGGATGAAAAGTGTCTGTATTTATATCTATTACCATTGCTGGCTTGAAAGAAATAGAAGAGTCCATGAAAATATCTATAAGTATCCTTCTATTTTATGGAATATTATCAAGAATTAATTGATGGTTTTTTGTTAAGAACATGCATTGTCCTATTGTTTTTGTTGTTTAACTTGTGCTATACTAGATCTTTACTCTTGTTTCTTCCTTGCATAGATTTTTGTTGATATACAATTTACCTCTGATATTCTTTTGTATACCCTGCTAATACTTGTGAATATTCCCCACCATTTGTTTTCTCTGTTGAGGTGTATAAAGGTTGGTTTTTGTTAAAGTGTTGGTCTTTTTGTTCATTTGCTTCTCTGGCTTGGGTTATAACTATGTCTATGATATTTTGAAATTTTCGTACAGACTTTATGTGCATAAATACATTTGTCTATTAATATTCCTTGTTTATACCTTTTGACATTCCCAGACTCTTGTTTATCTTCCCTAAAGAGGTGTTATAACGAGAGTTCTATTTTTTATGTATTTGATCCATTGAGTTCCCCTACTAATCTTTCAAGGTGATGATTTTGAATCGCCTGGATGTCTATTCAATAATTTCCAATTTTTATATATAGGCTTGAGTTTTGAAGATTTGATCACTTTTTTCTCTAGAAATGTTTCTTGAAATCTATGAGCTAGCTTGGTATATCTTGGATTCATTTATTTTTTATATGTATGAATGCATCCTGGTTATACTATATAGTTACTCGTCTTGTATAGTTTTAGCTTTCTTATTTTTGCAGTCCTACGTGACTGCTCTTTCAAACAGGGAATTTTCTCAAATTCTCTCCCATGCCACTACTATATTTTTTCTTATTATTTCAAAATAAATAATAAAAAGAGGAAGGCTTTTGGATGAAAAAAATACAAGGAATCAGGATACTTAATCATAATTCATGAATATTGCTAGTAGTTTAGGGAAAATCTACATGTATCATTGCCTCTATAATCTTGAGTTTAAAACTCGTAAAAACCATATATAACCATTTTTGTACTAAAAATTACTCACTATACACTGACTTTATATCTATTTATATTCTCTATACTATAGGATCTTCAAATTAGGGCTTATTGAGTCAAATGCACATAGACAATAATAGGGTAAGATATGATCTTCATGTTTTAGTCTTATATTCTATGAAACGCATGGATAAAAGATTAATTTTCAACCAACTTGATTTTGATCCTAACTTGTTATCATAGAAATATCCTTCTGTAATTGAGTCTTAACTCCATATGAGGTATTAGGGTTGAGACACCTAATACACACCTTCTGCAGGTTGATGCTTGCTCCACACACTTGTAGAATCTGACAGGGGGAAGAAAAATAAGTGAAGGACAAGATAAATTGCTTGAATCATCCATGATACTAATTTAAGAAATAAAACATGGAGAGAACAAAGGGAAACCATCAACTTTGGGCTTACCTTAAATAATCCATCGCTAGATCTCTTTTTTTTTTTGGAGACCGAGAGAACTCATGCCAAGTGAAGTAAACTCTCGAGGAATGAGAGGGTGTGGTTCGGTCACCCCTTCCTGTAGAAAAATAGCATGAATTGTCTTTCACAGAGTGCCTTTAGTGTGGTTCGAACCCGGGTCCTTCATTGGGACTTACCAAGCTCTTACTATACGAGCTACTCTGATCAGACATAGCTAGATCTATTGTTTTTCCCCATTATTCACCTTCCCCCCAAAAAAAAAATTTCCTTCAAAATCACCCTTCCAATCACATGTGGTGTGATTTAGGTTTTTTGTTGGATAAAACGTCAAATTACTAATATAAAAAGCAAATTTCATCCAGATCATATATTAATATAAAGATTATGGGGGTTTTCATGATTGGTTGTGTCGGGCGGAAAAGTTGCTCATGCATAATGGGTTGTGCCTCGTGGAGCTGCATGTTTCCTTAGGATGCATTCCCTAGTGGGAATGCACACTGTCAACAAGGTTTTATGTCTCGTATGAGGTTGCACACCCTAATGGCATTGTACCATGGGAGTTGTGCAGTTGGGGATGGGAAACTCACCACCCATTGCTAAAACACAATATCATTCTTATATGAACTCCAATTTCACCCATTCTTGAGATGAGTGGGTTTTCCTAGTTTTCAAGACTATCTCTAATAACCATGTTTAGGAAGTTACTAGGAGTGGGGCCTGGCATATATCCTCCATACTTGTGTTATTATTCTATCTATTGTACTTCATGGACACAAATAGGGTGCTTACTGGTCAATAAGAAGGTTTGTGGTGGTATTTCCAAGATACGTGTTGTGATAATGGATTATGTCTCCATGTTGTTGTTGGAAATTTTAGGAACATAGTAAATTCTAGTGGTGATAGATGAGGATGACATGCATTATGGATTTTTTATCTTATATTCAAAGGGACTACAACACATGAATGCAATGTGGCATAACTCAAGCTAGTTTGAAACTACTTGTTTCTATAAGTTCGCTGTCACAATTCATGTTTGAAAAGAGATATCAGATTTAATAAATTGTACAATGCCTAGTTAGGTGGAATTATTAACATTGTATTGTATGAATTTCAGATTTTTTATTTGTAAAACAAATCATACAGACATATTTATTAAGGAAAACATAGGGATACATAAAAAAATGAAATATTCCAAACTATTGAATCCTCTATGAAAATATTATTATATGAAATAATTGGGATTCTTATTCCAATACCAAGATTCTCCCTTGGTGAAGTCCCTTTACTAGAAGACACCACTTACCTCACTTGGTTGAAGTACTTATAGGATGAGTAACCACCTAGGATACCTTTTCTTAGGCCTTTGGTGATGACTATAATACACTGAAGAGGTCAGGGTTGGTCCATGATGCCAATAATCATTTTCATATTTTCTCATCTTTGGGATTTAGGAACAAGCATTACAAATTGAATGAGACCTATATCTAATGGTATGATCCTCAAATGGACATGTGCATCTAGTAAAGATCCATCCATAAATACTATGCCATTAGAAAATAGACATACATGACAATGAGAGAGAGGAAGCTCCTTGTTGTAGTAGAATTGAATGTGAGGATAGGTGCAAGTAGGCATTCTACCCTAGCTTGTCCAAATGATAAATCATGGATGCTAAATCTATAGGGAAATATGGCTTCATATAGGAAGAGGAAACAAAACATTTACTGACATATTTCCCATTAACCAGTGGATTGCGTCAATAATAATGCAATGGAAAGGATGGTTTCACAAAGATATGCATGGTCCTGAAGCAAGTACAAAAGAAATCCTCGTCGATTTGGATGTACACACTGTCCTTGATAGTGTTTGTGTAACTATTGGTTGAACTAGGACTCATCTGAGTGCTCCTCCATGGATAGTAGACTCAAACGTCGTCGTCTGCACCAACTCCTCTCATCACGGACTGATGGATGATGCCATCCTACTTAGCGACGAGAAAAGCCCACCTCGCCTCTAGAGAAGTCTACACAGACCAACTAGAATTCTTATCATCCTACTAGAACATACAGGAAGGAATTGTCCCTCCCGTTGGTGTACTAGTCACCAACCTACTCTCCCACAACAATGATCCTTAGTTGTTTCTCTCCATAGCCATTGCTCCCTAGTCAGGTAGGACTTGCTTGGGCTCTCTTGGTTTCCACAACTAGAGAGGGCAACAAGTGTTAGAGAAACTAGTTCTCAATTGTCTGGGTTGTGTTCTGGGAAGCCCCCAATACCCCTCCATTTATAGTAGAGGATATGGTCAGAGTTCCCAGTTTATGCGGGAGTGGAAGGGACTGGAAGGTCAATTTTTGCAACATTTCTGGAAACTTTGTAGCATGTGATAGCCAAAACGGCCATTTGGAAACCCAAATGGTCATCTGGCACACCAGACGGTCGTCTCACACTACGTGATGGTTGTTTTATAGTTTCCTAGTTTTGTACATATGTCGGCAATTCAATTCCAATTTGTGCATAACATGACGTCGACACCAATCCTTGATGCAATTGAGTTGCACCCTCAAAATGACCGTTTGGTGCATATAAGACAAATGTCTAGCACCACTTGAGATGGTTGTCTCATAGACCAGTCAGGCTGAATTCCAACCAATGCACAATATAATTAGCCTGACACTCCAAACGACTGTCTCAATCCTTGAACCAATTGTTTGGAAGTCCAGTAAGCTGATTTGTTGTGTGAATTGAATACCTAAACACTTTAGTAATCAATCATCATTCAAGATTAAACTCTTTATCTATATGATTTCCTATGTGTGTGACCCTATAGGTCCCATATTACATTGGCAGTGAATGTCCATCACAACTTATGACATCACAAGCAATGAGTAGTGCCTAGTCACACATCATTTCTACCCAAGTAAATAGATAGTTGGAGAAAAACTTCAACCTACAATCTGTGTATGGTGTTATAGTGTTTGTATAGTTCCTTTGTCACTGATATCCAGATTGAACTAGAAGCATGGAACAGTCATCCTCATTTTAATTCAATCTTATTTCTTGAACAAGAGAAGAATGTCTGAGATATATGTAAGCTCAATATTATATATAAACTCACATGTGTGTGGCCATACATTTCTTAATCTTACTAATAAAGAGGCCTTGTATATCATACTCCCTTAAGAGGGAGAAATCCCATCTCTATCACTCACACACAGTCCCCATGTGTCAAAGTCACCCAATCATCACCTTTATAAGAACCCATGTTTCATGATTGCATTTGATAATGTCAAACATACTAAATGACATGTGATGAGTGTAGTGATTTCATGTCTACGAACCACAAACACCACCATCACCATAAGATGTGATTTTGACTTACCTAGTTAAGGTTTCCATGTATCACTCTTATGGTGGGTCTGTTTGATATACTATTCTCTAACATGTATCTGTGTGCTTGATTTGATATTGACATATCATCAGTAATGAGATTCTTTCATCAACCAACTCACACTCTAATCTTATGTGTTATATTTGTTTATTTACCTTCCACAATAACAACCAATTAGGGAGATAACAAGAATGCATATACTCTTAACATCTATATGATTTCATTGTCCAGGTTCTTAACCTGAAGACATACGTCATCTAGTAATATCATTCCCTAGGCATTTATTATGTTATTTCATTATCTAAAAATTGAATAAATAGAATAAATTGGAAGCTTGCCTTTATTAATAATCAAATCATTTACAAGTTATTCCATGACAATCATCATATGACTGGCTCTCTAGACATACATACCAACACAATCCCACTTGCACTTAGAGCCAATCACCCACAAACCTTAATCCAGGTGACCTAGCATGACCATCATGCTTCTATTGCAGAAGTGCTATAGTCAAGGGATCAACAACATTGTTCTCAATTGCTACTTTGTAAATCTTCACATATCCTCATTGTATGATCTCTTATATAATATGACATTGCCTTTGTATATGCTTTGAGCATTGATGTGACATGGGTTCCTTTTCTTCTACAATAGCTCCATTGTTGTCACAATATAGCTTGATTGTGTCGCTAATGCTTGGAACAACCCCTAGTTCTGAAATGAACTTCTTGATCCATACAACCTCCCTTTCTGCATTCGATGTAGCAATATACTCAACCTATATTGTGGAATTGGCAACTATCTCTTTCTTGGAACTCTTCCAGCTTACATATCTATTTTTTAGGAAAAACACAAATCCTAATTGTGATTTGTAATCATTTTTTTCAGTCTGAAAGCTTGCATCAGTGTAACCCCTTACCACTAACTCTTCCTCTCTGCCGTAGACCAAGAATTGATCCTTAGTCCTTGTCAAGTACTTGAGGATGTTCTTCATGGTTATACAATGAGAATTACCTACATGTAACTGATATATGCTCATTATGTTCAAAGCATACAAGGCGTCTAGACGGGTGCAACACCATTGCATACATGATGGGTCCAATTTCTGACACATTTGGAATCATACTCATTTTCTCCCTTTATTCATAAGAATGGGGACATTAAACTTTAGAGATGGTAACTCCATGTAACATGGTAAGGTTTCCTCTCTTTGAGTTCTCCATGTTGAACCACTTCAAAACTTGGTCAATGTATGTGCTTTGTCTTAGTCCAAGAAGCCTTCTTTATCTATCTCTATATATATTTATCCCCAATATGTAGGATGCTTCTCCCAAGTCTTTCATAGAGAATGTATTTCCAAGCCATGTCTTTACCTTTTGTAAAGTAGTTATGTCATTCCCCATCAATAGTATGTCATCTCCATACAACATGAGGAATACTACCATTCTCCCACTAACCTTCTTGTACACACAAGATCCATCTTCATTTTGAACAAAGCCAAACTCTTTGAGTGTCTCATCAAAATGAATATTCCAGCTCCGCGATGCTTGCTTCGATCCATGGATTGACCTTTGTAGCTTATAAACTTTATTTGCAAACTTTGGATTTATAAAACTCTCATGTTGTGTCATATACACATCCTCAACAATATTCCTGCTAAGGAATGCGGTTTTAACATCCATTTGCCAAATCTCATAGTCATGATAAGCTACAATAGCAAGCATGATTTAATTGGACTAAACCATGGCCACTGGAGAAATAATTTCATCATAGTCAACACCTTGAACTTATCTAGAAACCCTTTGCAACCAATCTATCCTTATAGGTTTGTATTTTACCATCCACGTCAGTCTTCTTCTTGAAGACCCACTTGCACTCTATGGGTTTAACCCCCTTCAGGTGGATCCACCAAGGTTCATACCTTGTTGGCATACATGGATTCCATCTCAGATCTCATGGCTTCAACCCATTTTCTCAGACTCTGGTCCCTCAATATCATCTTGATAGGATATTGACTCATCATCTATGAACAATTCACTACCTTCCTGAGTCACAGGATATTCATATCTCTCAGGTTCATGGTGTGTCCTATTAGATCTACAAGGTTTCTTTGTTACTAGAGGAATTTGAGATTCCGCAATAACTTGTGAGTCTCTTAGATACTCAGAAACCTCTTCAGGTTCAATGTTTTCTTGTTGGTCTCGATCCTCTTTGATTTCCACTTTCTTCCCACTGATTCCTTTGGAAATACATTCCTTTTCAAGAAATACACCATTTCTAGCAACAAATATTTTGTTGTCAGTTGGGATGTATAAGTAGTATCCCCTTGTCTCTTTGGGATATCCAACAAAATAACATTTGTCATACTTAGGGACCAGCTTTTCAGGAAACATTTTCCTAACATAAGCTTCACATCCCCAAATTTTCATAAAAGACACATTGAGACGTTTCCCATGACATATCTCATATGGTGTCTTTTGAACCATCTTACAATGCACTCGGTTTAGTGTAAATGTAGCGGTTTCAAGATCATGCCCCCAGAAGGAAGTTGTAAGATTAGAAAAACTAATTATTGATCGCACCATATCTAGTAATGTGTGACTCCTTCTTTTTGATACACCATTATGTTGTGGTGTTCCAGGTGGAGTCCATTGTGATACAATACCACATGCTCTTAGAAGGTCCTCAAACTCTAGGCTTAAGTATTCTCCACCTCGATTGGATTGAAGTGCCTTAATACTTTTGTCAATCTAGTTCTATACTTCATTCATAAACTCTCTGAACTTTTTAAGAGTTCTTGACTTCTGTTTGATCAAGTAAACATAACCATACCTATTGAAATCATCAGGGAAGGTAATGAAGTACTAATAATCACCTCTGGCATTTGTTCTTAAAGGCCCACATATAGTAATATGTATGAGTTCTAATAGATCACTAGCTCTCTTACTGCTACCAATGAATGGGGCCTTAGTCATCTTACCCAACAAACAAGATTCACATATCTCTATTGATTCAAAATCAAAAGAGTCCAGATAACCATCTTTGTGGAGTCTGGATATGCATTTCTTATCTATGTGCCCCAAATGACAATGCCAAAGCTATGTTTGGATTGAGTCATTGATTTTTTGTCTTTTGGTATTTACGTTATATACACTTATCTCTAGATCTATCAAGTATAGAATATAAGACATTGAGGCACTGTCATAAAAGATCCCATCTTTACTAATAGAACATCTTCCATTCTTTATAAGAAATTTGAACCTGTTCTTGTCCAAATAAGATACAGATATGATGTTCCAATTAATGGCAGGTACGTAATAGAAATTTTCTAACTCTATAACAAGCCCACTTGGTAGAGATAACTCATAGGTTCCAACTACGTTGGCTGCAACTCTTGTGCCATTTGCAACTCACAGTTCTACATCACCTTTCTATGAAGGTCTAATTCTTTTCAGATCCTTCATATTCAAGCAAATGTGTGATCCACATCTGGTATCTAGTACCCATGATGAGGAAGGAGTAAAGTTAACCTCAACAATGAATATACTAGAAGTGGAGATCTCAATCGCTTGCTTATCTTCCTAGGTTCTCTTATTCTTCTCCTTATTTTTAGTGTAGAAGATTTGGACTTCAACTTAGCCATAGAATGCTTCTTGGCCTTGCCTTTGTCCTTGGACTCAACTCCACCAATCATCATTACGGAATTTTCCATCTTCATTTGTCCTTCTACACTTATCAAAATGTCAAGCAACTCTAATAGCAGTCTAGCCATGTTACTCAAGTGATAACACTCAATAAACTGGCTATACAATTTAGGCAATGATTGCAAAATCATATTCATGGCCAACTCTTGACCTAAAGGAAATCGCAGTCTTTCTAGATGCTTCATATGCTCAATCATATTGAGACCATGAGGTTCTACTTGATCTCCCTCTATCATTTTTCACTCAAATAGAACCTTAGAGACATTATACCTGTCACTCTTATCATTTTGTTATGCAACTCATAGTACATACATCCTAGCATAAAGTTCTTGAAGTTCACACCATCATTGGCATGCTTCAAAGAAACATCCATGTTAGTCTTAGGTGAATTTGGAGTGGATATTTGTTCAGGTATTTCAGGAACATGTAGAACACTTCTCAAGGTCCTGAACCAGTTATGGAAGTAAATTTTATTTAATTCATCTGAATGGGATGATTGAGTGTTTTCCATTTGATTATACAAGAGAAAATTTGCATTTGTCAAAAACCATTTTTATTTGATTTTATTTGAAAAGTTGATATTAATTAGGTCTTTCATTAACTATCACTCCCTCTATTTTATTCATTTGATATCACTCAATATCAATTTGGAATATTGTAGTGTACAATATTCTAGTGGGCCAAGATCCTAATTTCATCAAAATCATGAGTCATCTAGGGTTGGCACCCACAACTTGATTCTATTAGGTAGGAAACTTTTTCCAATTGCATCACATGCAACTCTTGATAGATGATATGCACAACTCTTTTCCATTGATCATTCATATGCTTCTAGGTCCTTAATCCAAGTTAAGCTTGACCCATAAACCAACATGATAGACTATGCACCCTGCTAGGTAAGACCCACATATCTATCATCACACTTCCACGAGATAAATAAAGAACCACGCTAGGGCGTGCCCATGCTTAGTTGATCAAGCTTTTCATATGTGATTCTTATAGAAAGCATCTAAGACTTAATACTTTAATAAAGGGGGTTTGTATAAATATATATACATTAACAAATCATCACACATATATGGTATGTATCTTATACATGCTATAACCCACAATGAAAACATGCAATAATCAAAAGGAAATAGTTGTGGCCAACCTAATACAATTCCTGGGAGGCACAAGGAATTACCACAATCTAGGTCTACATCATATGTAGAAACATTTTTTTGATGAAGATCTGTGCTTGCCAATCCGAGAAGACTGGTTCAATCTTTGAATAGGTTATGGCCAACCTAATACAATTCCTTGGAGCCACAAGGAATTACCACAATATAGGTCTACATCATATGCAGAAACTTGTTGTTGATGAAGATTCGTGCTTGCCAATCCAGGAAGACTGGTTCAATCTTTGAACAGGTTGGCTCGCCTCTTGGCCAGTCAGTTGGTCACCACCAGTCAGACATCTGGTTCCTCCAAATGATCGGTTGGTTGTCATATAGTTGATCATTTGGCTCCTCCAATTGGTTGATACTTCTGGTCCTTTGGGCTCCTGGTCGGCTTGCCAACCGATCATCTCAGTCCTACCATTCAGTCAGCTTAGATCCTCCAGCCAGTCGGCTCAGCTCCTCTGTGCGGTCGGTTGGCATCTTTCTTCTTTTTTAAAACAAGAAAGTAAACTATCCTACTTTTACATAATTATGGAGAAAACTTGAGTTACATTCGAGGGGAGCAAAGGTAGAAGATAATAATACTTTTACATTATGAATAAAAGAGAGAGGCTCGGTTCACATATCAAGATAAATAGGATTAACAGACCACACAACCATGCATAGATAATAGGGGTTATTGACCATAACCATGCTACACATCCAACATCAAAACTCACTTTTAGGGTGATTCATGTAAATTGCATATATATCATATCATGTTATAAATAAATAAATATATATATATATATATATATGTGTGTGTGTGTGTTTGGGTTATTATGTGGTGATTAGTTGGACATGCACATCAACCGGTTCAAATATTTGCATCACATGCAATAATTAAACTTGATAAAACCAAAATTCAATCATATCTATTATCCCAAAACGTAATTAATTGATGTGGCTTTGATACCACTGTAGGGAAATATAGCATCAGATAGGCAGCAGAAAAAAAAATTTATTGAAATATTTCCCATTAACCAGCAGATCATGTCAATAATTATGTAATGGAAAGGATGGTTTCACAAAGATATACCTGGTCCTGGAGCAAGTCCAGTGACAATATCCATCGATGTAGATGCGCACTCTATCTTGGACGATATCTGTGCAACTCATGATTTCGCATAGTTGGCTTCATTATATGTGATATAATTCTCTATGTTTGCCATTCATGATATGAATAATTACTTGTAGTTATCATCAATGGTGTCAATTTGACTGTGATATTATTGACTAGCCTATGACTCTTTTAGAATTGGGTACTACTGAATATGACATCCTCCAATCAATCAGAATTGACATTGGTATGATTTGACTATTTACAAGTCTACAAATGGGTTTCATGTAAAACACTCATGTAGACATGAAAGGAGCCCCCAAACACTAAAAGACCAAATCTGATATTCCTTGGTATACTAGTATTGCAATGTGGAAATAAATTATTTGTCCATTTCTCCTTGTTGACCAGCCATAAAGTCTTGTATATAAATGGGTCATTAAAGAATATGTACTTGTTTATGATATTAGCAAAAATCTTGGATAATTGAAGTGTATGGTGCATATATACACATTGAGTCAATATAACCTTTAAATGCCTAATTTATATGTTGTTCACATAGTAAGTTCTTTGCGCTCTTTTTTTGTTCATTTGATTATAAGAGCAGAGTGGTAAGTTTTAGGAATAGTTCAGATTATAATAGGACTAATTTTGGTACTTCACTTGTCTTTCTTTTCATGTTGTATGCATGGGTTCCCATGTCTTATATGGCTTCATTGGTTTAGTGGGCCTTCTAGGATTCTTGGGAATAAATACTTTCTCTTTAGGTGATATATCTATCTAAATTGGCTAAATGTATGGTGGTCTAATCTAGAATAAATGTTTATGGAATAAGGCTGACCGAGTACCATTCTAGATGCAAGGTACCAAAACAATAGGGTGTCTACAAGTTTAAAGAACTCATGTCCCTAAGCATCAATTGTATTCAAACGTTATATATGTCAAGTAAATATAAAATGTTAAAATGGTCATCTCAAAAAATAATGTGTTTGAGGATCCTTTTGAGGATATCTATTCACAACCGTCGTTATCCTACATTTTCCTAAAAGTGTAAATAGTTATTGTTATGCTCCTTGCATGAAATTCACTTCAGTGTATATATTCCCTTAACAACTTCAGAAGTTTGTTGCTTCTACCAAAACATACAATAATAGTCAAACTTCAAACACATTTGCAATTAGTACATATACACTTGAAATTTTCCTTATCTCAAATCTCTTAGCTTCTAGATTCTATGACATACATTACACATGACATATTTTTCTATTTTGGGTGGTCATTTACTAGACTTGTTTGGTGCTTCTCATCATGTCTAAATCTATTATTATGAAGATAATGTTTCTATGTGTGTTTCTTCATAAATGACTAAACAATTTTTCACCTAAGATTTTCATGTATCAATGTCATGAACTATGTTATCTCTTTTTATGCACATTGAACAACCTACATCATGGATGAAGAGGTCCATTGTATGTCATTTTCAAGACTTTCTCTGAAGAATATTAAGTCTCCACTTTGCATGGTGCACTCTATTTCTTGATGGAGTTTAGAATCATTGAATCTCATTTGTAATATTGACTTATCACCAACTTTTGATTTTATCTCATAAAATCATTGGATTTGTCAAACTTTAAGGGAACATCCTTGATACAGAACATTTCTTGAGAGTCTCTACATTGAATTTTGTTACTTCCCTTGGGACCACCATGTAAAATAGTATCATGCTAATGTTTTTCACTTTTAGCCTTTGTTTGTTTTGTCCATTAACTAAGTTTTATCTTTATTATTATAGGCTCTTACAAAAGATATTTTTAGTGATATGAATATGGTATACCATGGTTAATACATATTTATATAATCATTCCCATCCTATTTTACACAACCATGTGATCAACATAGAGGTACATGGTAGTTGATAGTATGGTATCATAAGTAACATTCAATCAACAAGAAAAGCATGGAGGTCTGTAGACGACCATGAAGAAGTGCATGAGGAGTCCCTTAGACCATATTCCCAGTTATTGAATGAAACATGCTAATTGAAATAGGAAAAGCAAAGGAAAAAATGGAAATATATCTCCATCCTTCAAAATTTGAACACTTATAAAAATATTCAAAAGAGAAAGGGCCTTTGTTGGAGAAATTTCAATCTACTCATGTACAATAAGGTCCCAAACAACCCTACTCAAAGTCATGGTGAGTTGATCCTACATCTTTTTGGTAACCCAGGAGACTCGTAAGGCTTGCGTCGAGCCCAACCTGGGGAGCTCAGCCCCATCCTATAAGGAGCATAGCCCATTAAGTCACATAAAGGCCGGCTGCGCTACGGGAGAAACAATTCCGAATAGCAACACCAGGGGGATTCGAACCCGGGACCCTTCATGAGGGGCCCCGTGCTGTGACCACCTAAGCTACTACTCACGGGCAATTTGATCCTATGTCTACTAAAGATGAACAATTACGATATATAAAATATACATAATTACATAAATATCAATAATTGAGAGTGAAATATTGTCATAAAATCAAACGATTTCTTTCATTACAAATGGACCTGAATATGCATTAAGTAAATACAAAATGGTGATGTTAGATGTTTTCTGTGAGTATTTCCCATGAAAATGTTTTTTTATTTCATATTGAAAAATCATGAAATGGCTCATCATAATAGAAGAAGTGCTTCTGAATATGTTTCTAGGTGGTACATAAGAAAAAAATGAATGTTTTCTTTTAAATGGGTTTTACATAATAAGCATCGGTGAGGACCAAGAAAAACTTTGAGGTGACAATGTGAGCCAAATCAGAGTTTTTGTGGCCAATTAACCAAGTGTTGAGAAGACATATTTGTGGGAAGTAGATTTCCAAATTTTGTTCTCAAGGTGATCATTAATGCATGAGTTAATGAAGAATTGTTAGGATATACATATAGAATAATCATCTTCCCAATTTTAGCAATGAATATGTGTTAAGTAAATAAGGTGATTTAAGATGAGGGCTAGGTCATCAATGGAATAATTGTTTGAAAATAGAGAATGCTTGAGTGAGTTTTATGAATTGAAAGAAGCATTGTTTATGCTTTGATAGTTGTAGTATTCTTGATTTGGTTAGGAATGGATATACCAAGTTCCATAGTATTTATAGATCAAATGATATGTCCAAAAATCTAGTTTGTGGGGAGTGACAGGAATCAATCAAGACTCTATATTTCATCATGTGAATATTTTATTGATATGTCTCCAAAATGGTGAGATTTTGGTTTTTCTAATCTTGTTCCAAGGATTGGTAGTGTTGTAGTATTTTTTCAAAATTTGATCTTTCCATATGGTGATTTTACAACCAGAAAGCAAGGTTATGATTTTATTGATGATGCGATGTGAGTGGATTTTTATATTGATGATGCCCAAACCACCTATAAATTGGGTTTACATATTCTGTCTTAATTAATAAGATGAAGCTTTAATTTGTCCTCATAATCACACTAAAGGAAGTGCTCTTGGAAAATATCAGATTGAGAAATTACTTTAGCTGGGAAAGGGATGCAACTAAGAAAGTAAGTAATGATGGCAGTGAGAGAGCAGTTTAAGAGGGTTATATGACCATATTAGTTTAGGGTTTTTTGTTTTCCTATGGGACAAATTATTTGAAGTATTATGAATGGTAGGTTGGCACATGGATATGTGTAAAGTGAATGATGAAAGAGGAAATCTGATTAAGTAATAATAAGTTTTCCTCTTTACAATCCAACATGTTATTGAACTTGTCAAGATAATGTCTGAAGATGCATATTCCTCATCATTTGATTTATGGAAATTGATTTTAATCCCTGAGAAAGGTGATAGTAAACCAACAATTTGAATAGTATTAATGATATTTGGATCATTATTTTAAGGAAAGGGTAGTAACATTTGCAAATTTAATGATGTGATATTTTCTATGGAACATTGAATTAATAGGAGTGTTGATTTATAATGGGACTTTTTATATATTCCTAATCAAGATGTCGTGATTATAAATCTCAATTTTTAAATACCACCATCTGATTGGTAGTTGATGATTTGTGTTGCACATGTCAATACTATTTGGAAATGCTAGAAAAGAAACTTCAACAATTACGCATCAATCGGATTTCGTTCCTTATATAGTTGTTTTTAAGTGGTACTTCATAGTCTTTACAGACGTCCAATATATATGCATTTTTAAAAAACTCTATAAAGGAGTGAGAGCAAGGAGGGAATCTAATCATTTCTTAATGAAATAAAGTTATAATCCCAATGTCAAATACCAACATAATGATTTTACAAGTGAATATTATCCAATATATTCAACTAAGTATGTTCTAAATACCAAAACAAAAAGGGGGTATTTCAAACTATTATAGTTTTACAAGTTTACATGGTTGAGCATCCACATGGGTGAATAAAAGAAGCAGAATGTATAACACTATTCCTAGATGTACAGGGTAATCTGGCTAGTTCAACTTGATCTCCCGAGGAACATCAACTATGCATATGTATGACCCAACCATTTGGATCATCCTTTCAAAGTCATCTTTAACTAACAAGTTGGAAACAAGATCCACAAAAAAAGAAATGGTGGAAATTTATCAGCACATGTTGGTTTGTTCATATAATAGAGAAATGAGCAATAAAGAGAAATGAAAACACATAATATACCAAGGACCCCAATAAAAGTGAGATACAAAATTTATAAATGGATACAAAAGAATAATTACACTAAATTAGTAAGTAATTTAAATAAGATAATAAATAAGGGTGACGTTCTTTCTTTTCCAAGAATTCCATGATCTTAATCAAATAAAGCAATGCATGTTCATAACAAAAACTAAAATAACTTGAAAAGAAGGACTCGAACCCATTAGTTGCAAACCAAGGAAAGAAGGACTAAAACCTCAATACAAATTAATACAGTGTTGTAGGAGGACAAAAACCTCTGTCTTTGGTAAGCAGACTAAAACCTCATCGCCTAGAAGAATAAATAAAGCCTCAGTGTCTAGAACTATCACATGTGATTGGGGGACAAAACCCCGGTTTCTAGTAGAAGAATCACTTACATGTCCTTAAAATATGGTGTATCAGTCTCTATAGATGACTAAGTCAAAATCATGCATGCATAATAGTGTAGGCGAGATCATAAGTTCAGTCCAAATATTACTCATATATTGAAAAGGGATGAGAACATCCATGGCATAACAATTGCGGTGAAAGGACCCATAAAGAAAAACCTAACAGTTTCTATTCTTGATGAGAGACAAACAAATAACAACAATGATATTATAATAAAATGTTATAAAAATCATAAAAATGGGAATCAATTCCAGTTATGATACATCACTAAAGGAAATTAGGGTTTCATGTTAAAAAATAGATTAAGAGAGAGGAAAGCAAGTAATTGCCCAATATGACTCAAAAGATTGAAACTTTCCTAACCATCATGAAAGCATCCATGATAAAACCCTATTTCTACAATAGGATTTCAAACACCTAGTAAGAGTTTGGATACAATTAGAATCATTCTCCATTAGATACAAAAAATATTAACAATACACCTTTATTATATTAGGATTAGGTTATATATGCATATCATTAAAACAATGATTTTCTAATTCTAGAATATATTCTATTTCATTTTTCTAACCTTCAATTAACTTATTATGAATTTTATTTTTTAATTTATTATTGATATTACATTCAAATATCTGGAAGACACTATTTCCCTTGAAATATGCAAAATAGGCTTATATGCAAGACATAAATTGTATGTGCCAGGACTCAAACTACACATTCACAAAATAAAAGAAAATGCCCCAAATACCCAAAGTAACCCTAAAAAGCATGACAGTAAGGAATTTGATGAGAAGGGTTAAAGAAGAAACCTATTGTATATATTGTTTGATGTATGACCAACCTTATTGGTGAATGACGTATGATCTAACACACATGGAAATTCCCAAGGGATAAAATCTCTAGGATTTATTTTTAAATAAGTGTACGACATTCCCACCTATAAAAGGATGGATCATATCACAATATAGTTTAGGATCGAACCCAAAGGATAACATTTTTGAGAAGTAATCTAATCAAGGTAACCACATGATAAGTAGCACTTAACACAAAAGTGGATTTGGCTTGATTAACTAAGTTTGAAAGAATAGATTAAAGTATTATTTATCAATGGATGGAAATACCAAGGTGGATTGGTTTCACCACTGCTACTTATTATTCACACTCTCACTACATCATAAATAGAATAGATATATATATATATATATGTTTAGGTATGATAAATCCTCCTTTATGACAATCCCACCTACAAGAGGACAAATCTTGTCATAATATACTTCATGATGGAACACAAAGGATAAAAGAAATTTAGAAGTAATCTAATCAAGGAAACCATATAAGAAGTAGCACTAAACAAAAAGGTGGATTTGGTTTGATTAAACTAAGTTTGAAAATAACAAAAAACATATATTAAACTATTATTTATCAATGGATGAAAATACCAGGGTAGGTGGGTTTCACCACTGTAACCCTATTAATCACACTCTCGCTGCATCATAAATAGCATGAACATATATATGTCGAGGCTGGATAAAACATCCATTTGGCATTGGATTAAAATTAGATAGATATTACTCTAAGTTCACCTTTCGTGTTGTCTAGAGATCATTTATCTCTCCCCTTTAGAAACACATATCCAGATTTCTCATCGAGGGTTTAACATGACACAAACTATATCCTAGATCTTAGGTTCAAATTTCTCTATATCCAATATCTGATAAACAAATAAAATACATGGACAAACTAGATTAACTAGAATAAAATGTTTGATTCAAAATATAGCATGGTTCATACAATAACTATGGTCGTGGTGCCCACCACGGCCATTGTTACGACCTCAGTTTCACTAGTATTTTAAATATTTGAAATGCAGTTTTTCAAATAAAAGGGATTTGAATGAAAAATTGTATGATTTGTTTTCAAAGAATGTATTCTTTTGCCAAATTTTTGTTGGATGCATGATTTAGTGGTTTTTACTAGTTTGATAAATCCAACAATAATTAAAAGGAAAAAGGATAAAAGAAATCTCAAAATAAACAAAAGGAAAAAGAAATAAAAGATAATTGTGTGCATGTATGAGAATTGTGTAGAATTCTCTAGAAAGTGGCATGGATGACCACTATTGATTAGTTTTTGGTTCCACATTGTTTCTAATAAAAAAGGAATCAAAATAAAGAAAATAGAAGAGAAAGAAAGAGAAAAGATGAATTTTAATTGCATAATATTTGAGTGGACGAATTGCTTATGAATAAAAGTTTCTTTTATTTTCAAGTTTTGGTTCCAAACTTTGTACACCAGTAATTTAAGTCATTAAAGAGTTTCCCTTAAAATTTGGGATTAAAAGGATGTGTGGTTTGAGAGATATCAATTAATTAGATTTTCCTGGAGTGGAAGGGTTTTTGAGAAATTCATTAAATGTCACTCTTCTTAATCATTTTTGGAAACTTAGTCTCGACCCATATAATATGACACGCGTGACGGTGGTCATCGGATCACAATCGAATAGAAATCCTTGCATCTTGTACCTCATGAATAATTGGAAAATAGGAGTAATAATACTTGTAATTTCCCTTGGCCCCGTTTTCACTATCCTCTCTCTCTCTCTTTCTCATTATTTCTGCTTCCACTAAATTTGAGAGTGGGAAATGAATCAGATGAACCATAAAAGTAGTTGGTATCTCTCTATGTAAGGAGAATACCCAAATTACCTACGAGTATGGATATCTTGGGCAATCATGGGTCCTTATATCCTAGCCAGGAGTGCCTATATAATAGGCTCTATAGTCTCCCTGCAGAGAAGGCAGTACCTTGAGTCAACCAATTTGTCACAGGAGGCTCTATAGCACCTTTGGATCCTTTTACCTTCTTAGAACCCCTCTTTTATGCTTCGTCCAAGCTTGACCTCCCTGAGCAATTAGTTTAACTAGGAGTACCAGAGGGAGGTGCAAGACTATCGCGACAAGTCGAACATGACAGAACAAGCATACAGGTCAGCTCTAACCGCATGCTCTATCCATGAGGGGAATCTCGATGAGGTAGTCAACCTTGGCCGTCAAAGACGATGGTGAGCCACTGAGCATGTTTGGAGGAGAAGGGTGGAGATCATGGAGCCTTTGCCCAAAACTTTAGAGGTCTAAAGGCAAAAATCAAGACTGAGGTTGACCACCTCCATGGTTTCTGTGACACAGTTCATGGGAACACGGGGTTAAAGATGAACCCCGTGAAAATGAAATCTTTACCCGTGAGGTTAATCAAGTGAGATAAGGGCAACATCATCTTATTGTGCCCTTCTCTGCCTCAGAAGCCTAAAAGTGGGTTGCTAAGATGGCCACGAGCCATTGGCCATATCGGATCCGCGTGGAGAAGACATAAAATCCAATTTGTTGACATGGCAACTTACCATTGGTCCAATGGTAGTTTATATTGCAAAAGTCATAATTAATGAATGGTAACTCGGATCAAGACATGTTATATATGAATATTGATAAAAAAAATGCACAGAATCAAATAAAAATATGATCAAGATCAAAATATGCTTCTAGTTTGAAAAGTGCATCAAGATGCTATCTTTAATGGATTTAATTAATTTGAAAACCTATATTTTGAAGATTAATGGATCTCATTATGTTCCCTAACTATTATGAGCAAAGTGTATCCTTTTCAAATAAAAAGGATGGATTAGATATAATAGGATGATACTTGTTCATAATTTGCTTAATTAGGGTTTCATGATTATAAAAGTGCATTAATGGACTTAGAAACCCTAATTTTGATCATTATGAGGTTTAATGGATTTAAATGTGGAAATCAATCAAGAACGCATGAAGATGATGTTCTTGTACTAATTTGTGGATAAAGACCCTTAATTTTAATAATTTGGGTAATTAGGGTTTTTATGAGTAGAAAAGTGCTTTTAGGGTTTGTTAACCTAAAAAGGGTAAAATTGGAAAATGGAATTTCGGAAACCAAGAAACCCTAAGGAAACCCTAATAAGGCTTAGAAACCTTAGAACGGAATCCCAAATCAATAAAAGATGTTCATATGTGATTATAACAATTAGGTGTTACAAATACTTTTTAGGTTCAAGTTGCTTAATTTAATGATTGGCTTGGTTGATTGGACTTCTTGATTGAATTAGCTATCTTACTAGGTTTGAGACTAACAAATTAGGTATGTGTCTATGACTAAGATTACTCATCTTATTTTCACAGCATTTTCTAAGATTTCACAGGGTTGCTTGAATCTTACTACTTGGATGAACTTTATTTCTTGCAACTATAAAGTGACTATCTCTATCACCATGTATATGTACATGACTAGATCAGATCCTAATCCTACTTTGTAGCTTTGTGTATATGTGAGAAAATGATGATCTAGGTATTGGTCTACCTTGGGGTAGGATCAACATATTATCTTGAGTCTAGGTTTGGTCCACCTTTGCATAGGATCATACGACTATACATCTCTAGGTATTGGTCTACCTTTGGGGTAGGACCAAAAGGGGATATTGAGGGTCTATCGTATGTGAGATTTAGTATCCATGCCCACTATAGTTATAGAAGTTGGGCTTTAATAAGTTAGGATTGAGTAGTTATGTTTAAGAGGTAAAGTTTGATATGTTAAACAATAATTTTGTTGCAATATGTTGTTACAACTAGATGCAAGCATTTTATTTCCCCCACATACCAGTATAACTCATTATACTGACCAACATTTTGTTTTTCGGTGTTTTAGGGTAAAATGCAGTTAGGTATACAAGCTTGATAGAAAGTGGATACTCAATAAAAGGTGATAATGAAAAAGAACAAGGCCATATAATGTTTGGAGGAATATAGTTAGATAGTTCTCTCCTTGGGTAAAATTTTGAAATCCATTATTAAAAGGTATGTGAAAAGAAAAAATTTTATATCCTTCATTAAGCTTAGTTGTGGTAGAATTTATTAATTATTTTTTATTATTTGCAAAACTGTATAATCATGTTTGGGATAACGACTCTAGCTTCTTGGCCTTCCTTAATTGGAGGTTTTCATGAGGTGGGGTCGTTACAGCCATGGTGCCCACAACGATCATGCTGCCTCACAACCACTACGTTCATGCCACCTCAAAGACACCATGGTCGTGATTCCCACCACAATTGTGCTATCATCCCTATAGATCTCCACCGTCTAAGATAATTTTGTCCATTCCTCACCACGATCATTTCACCCTATCACAGCCATGCCACCCTCTACCCACCATGGTGATTCTTCCCAGAAAGATTGTGTTGTTGTCAAACCCTACTCATTTTCTGAATCATTTTTCCATATTGACCCCACGTAACCCTATGCTTCCCTAGTCCCTATATATACATGGGTGGAAGCTATAGCACGAGGTTAGATACTCTTTAGCCACTCCTTAGCCTTACTAGCATTTACTAGAGCAATCATTGAGCTCCTACCTACTCCCACTTCATTTCCTCCTCCTTCCACATCAAAACCATAGTTTTCTAGTTTTTTGGCTACTTCCACTCACCTTTCCATGCCAAACAACAACCTTGATGGGAGGAGGACATGCTTGTGTTGTTAAAGTTAAAGAAGATAAGGACTTCCAATACCTCCTATGGTTATTATCTCTTCTACTTCTTCTTTTTCCCTTTTTTGTTCCATGAGTAGATAAGCCCCTCTAGGTTGGCTATTTTGGGCCAAAGTGTGACCTCAATACCATATTGGGGGGAAATAATTTGTAAACTATATGATATCATTTTATATTGATTTTATTCTACTTACATCTATTTTCTTATAAATTATGTTGTGTTTTTTTCTTGAAAAAACAAATTATCTTGTGATTTATGCTTGAAGCCACCTAGGTCTAGGAAGAAAGGATTGTGTGGCTATTTTGGTATTTGCTCCTAGGTCCAACTTGTTGATCCCTAGATAGCACCCTATCTATCCATACATATATCCCTTCTTCTACTCGTAGGTGTGAGATCTAAGTAGCTAGTTTATTGGCACTTAGTGTAATTGGTGTGATGCTATCTAAAGGGTAGATGATAGGTGATGTGAGGTGAAATTCCCTTATTTCTACCATCCATTACTACCATTGGGCCCCAATTGCCCTAAGATCCTCTATCATAGAAACCTAGACTTGATTTCATCTATCTTTTTGTTTATTTTAGTGATACAAATTAATGAATATGGTTTGCATGTTTTGACCCCCAACCTAGGATCAAGTCACATTACATCAAACAAACCACACTTCCCATCAATTGCTAAAACCCTAATTGCCTTCCTGATTAGTTAGTCCCCACTTGCTTAATTAGTTCATTGAATTATTCATTCTGGTATAAATTGATAGGACATTTAAGTATCTCTTGTAGTTAGCGATGTTTGTTCTTTCTAGTTTAGGTCTTTGTTGGCCCTAGTTGCTAATTTGATATTGTAGTGCTCCCCCCTCTACTAGTTTAGATAATTTATCTCTCTAGGTTTCTAATTAAAACTGCTTTGCTAGTCCAATGTTAGTGTTAGATGTTGTTTCTTTCCTTAGTGTAAATTTTCTCTCTTCTTGCTTAGTTACCTTTCCTTGCTACTTAGAACTTAAATATCTTGTGTTATAGTAGGTTTTTGTCTTGCCTTCATTTAATTGCTTGCTCGACCACCCTAAGTGTAATCAACCAAACCAAGTTAAACCCTTCAACCCTAGACTCCATAATAGGAGCCTAGCTTAAACCGACATAGCTCTAGTTCTGATCTCTCCCTTGGGTTCAAGCCCTAACATGCATGATCATATACTGTGATACGATCATGTATTCTTGTGGGGTAGTATTTCATCATGTATTTGAGTGTGTCCATGTTAGGGTCATATAAATTTATAATCCCAAGTGTGTGTCTTGTGTGCATACTAATCTTTCTGGCATCGTTACCGGGGATGAAGGCTCTCAGCCTAGCTAATTAGTTTAGCTTTGACTTTTCCTATTGCCTGCATTATTTCTATTCACTATTCTTTGTGCTACTCTTGTGAAAACTTGTTTACTAAATTAGCTTCTTTTGTATGGTTGTGCCTTATGCAGGTGATATTAGTGCATGTTTGGGCATAATTCCTTTTCTCTCTACTAATTCTTAGCAGATCATGAGATAGGAAAGAGTAGGCATAAATTCCAGCACAACCAAAACCTAGAAGCTGACATAGGTGACAAAAATGCACATAACCATGACACAGCACATGACACAATTCCAATTCCACCCCCACCAGTCAATATGCCACTTCATGATTACTTTATGTCTGGGAACTACACTTCACCCAATGCTACTAGAGTGGATTAGATGCCAGGACTGAAGTTCTCAACCTCATAAGCTCTGCTTGGACTTCTCCCTACGTTCTATGAATTTGAGAATGAAAAATCATACAAGCACATTGATGCCTTTCTGGAAACTTGCTCTACTTTTAGGACTCATTTAGCCACTCACGACCTTCTCTCTTAAGGATAAGGAAAATAAGTGGTATTCTTCAAAGACCGAGTTTGTCACTTGGGAAAAAATGAATAATAAGTTTCTTAATAAATTTATCCTATTGCTAAATTGAATCAGATGTGGAGATACATTATCTACTTTAGAAAAAAGGAGAACAAGTAGTTTCATGAAACTTGGGAGAGGTTCCAAAAGTTTTTGCGAGACTGCCCCCATCTCAAAGTACCATATGGAAATTGGTCCAATACAACTATATTATTCTTTCTAAAATGGGTCAAATCATTGTACTCTAATCTTGTCATGGAGCATTCACAGATTACCCCCCCACCCCCAGGAGTCTTGGCCCTTTTTTGACCACTTCACTAAAAACCCCCAACAGAAAACTTCTAGTGTGGGTGTCCAATATGATAGAGTCATACCAGCTACCCCTCTTGAAGATAGAGATGATACCAACCCACAAGGGATGAAGATCTTGGTGAACGTAATGAATCTCATGAAGACTCATGTGGAGGGTTCTTCTAGCCACTCTACCAACTCTATGGAATCTATTTGTGAGGAGGTACAAACTCTACAATCCTATTGCAGTTGAAGCAACCATGATCCAATGTCCAACTCCTATACTCTAGAATTGAGGATTCACCCAAATTTCTCATGGAAGCAACAAGGAGACCAAAGATAAAGGAGTACCTCAAGGTTTGAAGAAGAAGTGTTTGGAAGATTGAGGAGCCTTGATGTAGTCAAGAAAGATGTGTCCTCTCATGGGAAAATCATTAGTCGATTTGAGAAAAGGTTGAACTAAATTTCTATATCACTTTCTTGTCATGAGAAGGGGATAGTTCCTTCCCTAACAAAGACCAACCCAAACAAATGTAGTGGTTAAATGGGTTCTCCTCAAGGCACCTATGACCCACAACAAGGGCAAGTTTCAACTTTTCAAAAATACCAAGGTCCTCCAAACCCTTATGTTCACCACCACCGCAACCTCCATTCAACCTCCAATACACCTTAAAACCACCTCCTCAATACAAAGAACCACCACGTCTATACCCACCTCCTCCAGAATATCCTCCACAACAACCTCCAAAAAACCACCGTATATCCTCCTAAATCATAATCCTCCAAACCAAATGACATCACCTACACCTCAACAACCATCACAAGCTCCCCATTCTTCCCATGAGCAAGTAAACATGGTCATGGTTTTGAGGTGTGATAATATTTCTGAGTATCCCAAAAGATGCACCAGCGGAGTGATAAAGTTCATGAAGGAAAACCATTGCCAAAATTTCTTCTTAGGGTTCCAATAGCACCAAAAATTATTGTGTCCCACCTTCTTTGGAGATGATTATACCATATGTCCAAATGTTTCATGGGAGTTTCAACTGCAAAAGGAATTTTGACGTAGCACCTTCTTGTGAAAGTTCCAAGGGTACTAACAAATATGTTGTCCCAACTTCTTTTGAGATTATGATACCATGTGTTTGACCATTGTTTAGGACTTTTGGAACCAAGTGCGCCAACTATTGATCAAAGAAATCCTAGTTTAATATTCCATGGTTCTCAATATTTTAGTATGATTGAGCCCCCCCCCCACTTTTATGCTTTAGAAGACCCCTTCCTTAAAGGAAAGCAAAAGTATAACAACATTATGGATGTGTTGAGGAGGGTGAAGGTAAAAATCTTATTTCTTTGCATCATCAAGCAAAGACCAACATATGAAAAGTTCCATAAGGGTATGTATACCTTCAAGAAAAAGATAAGGGGGAAGATACCAAAGAGGATCATGTTCACCTATATATAAAGTTTCATTGATGAGGACCATCATTGTGAGATCTAATATGATGACCCCTAAAGAGACAAAGATAAATAAAAACACTTGAGAAGCTTGCATGAACCTTGAAAAGAAGATCATGTGGTGAAGGCATTTGAGAGGATCACTTATGATGAGGATGAAATAACATTTCTTGTGAATGGTTGATGAATCAAAGAATACCAAGTCTGAATGAAGCCAATAAACATATATCTAGTTGGAGGTAACCCACCTCGGTTTGAGGTTCTAGATCTCGAGAGTGTTTGATGAATCAAAGAACACCAATTCTTTTGTTTTTCATTTCAAAGAAACACACACACACACTATACTTGATGGTTTTTCTATTTCTGAGTCTTGTTGAAATAGGTTCATAAATGGAAAGATGATGCATGGAGGATGTATCCAAGGAGAAGATGAAAAGTGAGAAAAGAAATTTAGTTGACGGAAAATGATATAGGTAAGAAACCACCATGGTTGTTACACACAGCACAACCATGATGCCATCTAGACACCTTGATTGTTCTTCCTAGAATGGAAATGCTAGCTCTGCCTTACCTACTAAAAGCAATGTTGATCTCTCTCCTTATTGGAAATTGTCCACCATGACTCCTTGTACATCACTCGACTATTCTAAACTTATAATTCATGTTGCGGAAGAATGGTTTAAAATTTTGAGGTGGTAGGGAGGTAAGTCATTACTATACCCCACGTTCCTCTATGTATCTTGTTCTAATTTTTTTAAGATAATAACACAGTCTGACTAGCCTTTATCATTGTCAATTCATACTTGTGGTGTTTGTTTTGCATGTATGCATATCATGTAGTTTATTTTCATGCATTTTTACATAATTTTTCAAATTTTGCTTTTCATGTCCATTCCATTACATACACTGCATTTCATGTAGATTTTTATAATTTGTGTGTATTTTTAGATAGAATTTGCTTGCTTGTTTTTTATTGCTTATTAGATAGTTTTACACATGATTGCAGCTGATTTGGCACCATTTTGGCCATTTTCCCCAAGCTTGAATCTACTTGTCAAAAAGTGTATTTCAACTAAATCTCTACCTATTGTGATATGAATGGTTAGAATTGGGATAACGCAGGACATTGATTATGTTTTTGGCTAAATAAGTCCTATGATGAAACATTGCATGTAGTCCAAGCCTCTTCCAAGTAATGGATTATATTATTATAAATGTGATCCTTGCAAGCCTTTAATGCTTGGGATTACTCATTTCGTTTGGAAAGAGTTTTATCTACCATATTGTTCAATTTGTACATGGTTTGTCTTTTTGGTGAGTGTTGCATGGATTAGCTTGGTTCTTCACAACCTATGACCCCTCTTTGACCCAAATTTTATTCTATCATCTTCTTGCCTCCCCGCCTCAAGAAGAGATGCCAAAAGTGCACATATAAGCCTTATCCACCCTCCCAAAGTTTGGGGTGGCCATATCTATATCCCCTCCTCTTCACTCTATTCACCATATACCCTCCTCACATATGGGGCATAGAAAAAGAAAAAGATAAAAAAGAAATAATAGATGGCTATATCTAACAGCCTTTCAAGAAAATATTAAATAATAATATGAGCGATCCTATATAATAGAACTCCACTCCCTTCCATAACCCATTCTTCTCTTTTTATGTGTAGTAGGTGTAGGGTAAATCAACTCTATCCCTCACACCCCTAAACAAGCCAAGTGGGCCATGAGAGGTGAATGGTGTATGATGGATTCCTAGAAAGTGTAACATCAAATACAACCAATTTTATGTGTGCCATACATGATACGGTCTACCTGGAGCATTATGAAAATTGCATTACTTACATGTGTCATTGGTTTCCCATATTTAAGATTCTTGTGCTCTGTTCTTGAATCACATTGAAAAATAGAAAGATGACTACAGAGTAGTGGATTACCTACCTAATTCCACATGTAAACTTACTTTAGCCAATGGACATCATGATTACTATATGATCCCATATTTTTCTTGAATGAAGTAAAAGAGAGATTTAGTTAGAGCATACTTGAGGACAAGTATGTTTTAAGTTTTGGGTGGTGATGAAGCCCTATTTTAGGGCTTCATCTTATGCCTTTGTGTCCTTTAATCACATATAAACTTGTTAGAATGCATGTTATTTCCCATATATGTGTATCACTAACAAATGAACTTATGGACATTCTTTTCATGTTTTTGAGGTACTTGGATCACACCTTGGATGCATGGGAGAGAAAGAATATGATCCTAGGGTTATTTCACCCATGGAGGACTCTAAGGTGGGTCCAAGAGATTCCCCAACCTATCCCTAGTGGCCAAGAGTGAAGCCAAAGCAAAGAAGTAAATATATTGTGAATTTGAAATCAAAGTGGAAGCAAACACTTCTGGCACGACCGTGGTGATAGAGAATCATCATGATCCCAAGTCAAATTGTCAGTTAAATCACAATGGAGAAGTTATGCAGGACAAGTTCCCCACCACATATGTGGTGTCCACCACAACCGTACTACCTCATAGCCACCACGGATGTGCTACCTCACATTCAACACAGCTATGTTTCCCACCAAAATTTTTCACCTTAAAGACTCCATGGTCGTGCTACCATCCCTCCAAAATTTCACCCACTATTGCGATTTTTTTCCATTCTTCACCATGGTTTTTTCCACCCCAGCACGATTGTACCACACTCTACCCATTGCAGTTGTTCTTCCCAAAACTGATGTGTTGTCGTCAAACCCTAGTCATTTGTTGCATTATTTTTCCCATATTTCCCCCACTCAGCCCTATGCTTCCCTAGCCCCTATATATACATGGGTGGCAGATGGAGCATGAGGTTATATACTCTTTAGCTATTCTTTATCCTACCTAGCATTTACTAAACCATTCATTGATCTATCACCTACTCCCACTTAATTTCCACCTTCTTCCACCTCAAAACCCTATTTTTCTAGGATTTTGGCTACTTCCACTCACCTTTCCATGCCATCTAACTACCTTGGAGGGAGGAGGACGTGCTCTTTTTTCTAGAGGTGAATAAGAGAAGGACGTCCATGTGCTTCTATGGCTATTCTCTCTTCTACTTTTTCTTATTTTTTCCATTTTTTGTTACATGAGTAGCTAAGCTCCTCGAGCTGGGTTGTTTGGGTGCAAAATGTGACTGTGATATCATGTTTAGGGTGTGAACTTCTAAACTATATGGTTTCTTTTTATATTGATTTTCTTCTACTTCTATCTATTTTCCCATAAATTATCTTTTGGTTTGTGCTTAAAAACATGGATTATCTTGTGATTCAAGCTTGAAGCCACCTAGGTCTAGGAGAAAATGGCTTATGTGTGTCTATTTTGGATTTGCTCCTAGGTCTAACTAGTGGATCCGTAGCTAGCACTGCATATTTCCATACATATATCCATTCTCCTCCGCCTAGGTGTGATATCTAAGTATCTACTATAGAGGCATTGGAGCTACCTAAAGGCTAGATGGTAGGTGATGTGAGGTGAAATATCATCATTTCCACCCTCCATTACTACCTAAAGCCTACAACTGTTGTAAGAGTCTATATCCTAGAAACCTAGACTTGATTTGACCCTAGTAAATCTTTGTAAGGTTGGATAGGGTGTTCTATGGTGTAGTTCCCCTTCAGACATCCTATTCCATCCATGGCCAACTAGTAGTTTAGGGTAATTCACTAGCATCTATCTTTTTGTTTAATTTAATAATCTAAATAAATGAGTATGGTTTGAATATTATGACCCCAATCTAGGATCTAGTCACATTACCACAATCGTCCTGCACTTACCATCAATTTCTAAAACCCGAATTGCCTTCCTTCTTAGCTAGTCTTTACTTTCTTAATTAGTTCCTTGCCTTAATCATGCTAGTTTAACTTTCTAGGATAGTTAATGCTTGCTAGTAGTTAGTTGTGTTTGTTCTTGCTAGTTTTGGTATTTGTTGGCCCTAGTTACTAATCTACTAGTTTAGTGTTGTCTCTTGCCTAGTTTTGCTAATTTATCTCTCTCTAGGTTTCTATTTAAGATTGCTTTGCTAATATAGTGTTAATGATAGATTTTTCTTCTCTTGACTTTGTGTAAATTATCTTTTTTCTTAGTTAATTACCTTTTCTTGCTAATTAGAACTTAACTAAAAAGGGTTAAAGTAGGTTTTTCTCTTTCTTCCATTTAATTGCTTTCTCAACCACCCTTAGTGTAATAAACCAAACCAAGTTAAACCATTCAACCCTAGACTCCACGGTAGGAACCTAGCTTAAATTGACATAGCTCTAGTGCCCCCTCTCTTCATTGGGTTTTCCCCCTAAGTTGCATGCTCCTATACTGTAATACAATCCTATGTGCTTGTCGGGTATTATTTCTTTGTGTATTTGAGTGTTTCCATCTTAGGGTCTCATAAATTTGTAAGGCCAACTGTGTGTCTTCCCCATGCACCATGTGTGAAAAGGACATCAAAATGAGAAATTCATGGTGTTTGTGGGTGGAAAATGAAGATAAGTAGGGTTTATAAGGAAGATTCAGATCCCTCCTCTATTTGACTCAAGATTACATATTTACTTTTATTTTTACTTTGTCTTGAAAGGTTGACAAGCTTTGATTGTTGTGCACATTGGCATCTTTTATTTAGTTTTCATGGTACAATCCCTTTACATAGAGAGGGATATGGTAGAATAATATAAAGTAGGGATGAGTAAGCCACCTTGAACATAGGGTTTGTCACCTTTTGTGGCTATTTATTCTCCTTTTCATGTATGGAAGGTAAGAATATGGAAGAAGAAAAACTATAGAAGAAGGGTATGATCAAAATGCAACTAGATTTACAATTTAGTGCACCAAATGGTTCTCCTAGTCCGATTATGTCAAATAGTGAAATGATTAGATAAAAGATGAAAAATCCATTATTTTTTTCAATATTTTGTTAGAAGAAGGATAAGTTTGATCCATCTCAATTCCTCAAATTATTTCCATACTTTCCAGGAAAACATGATGTTTGGGTTCTTAGGCCACGTAGGGTGATTTCTAGCCATTGGTTAGTTTTTAAAATTGGATATTGTTGAGATTATCTTTAATTAATTGGATTTAATTATGATGAAAATCATGATGAAAATAGAACTTTTGAATCTAATCTAGCTAGACAATGACTTTGATTACTCAAAAAAAAGAAAACTTATAATTTTTTTGCTAAATGCAATGTATGCTTATAAGTCAATAACAAATAGGTGTTGGCGGAAGTACCATGTGTACCTTTCACCCTTCAAACAAAACTTGGGTAGTTGCTCGTCCTTGAGAAAACATAAATATGAGATGGACAGGAAAAACTTTCTTGGTTGAATGAGGATCCATGGTTGCAATTATTAAGAACAAGCCATCTACCTACAACAAAAATTGTTAGAATTTGTTATCATATCATGAAATGCAATATCTAATTATGCAAATATGATGCAAAGGGACAAAAGTAGATAGAAATGAAAGTAATGCTCAGGTTTCTTCTAGACAACCAGCTTCATTTAACATCAACGGGTGAAATCCTAAATCTCATTTGTTAGTTGGATGTGGAAGGAGAGTGAGAGGTTTGTTGGGTTGCATAACGTCCACCTTGAAGTATCACTTGAGATGCTAGAAATTAACTTTGAATAAACTAGTCTTCTCATTCCACATATAATGGCTCCATTAGGGAAGATGTGCTTGATGACGAATGTACTCAGCCATATGCTCCTGGGCTTAAGGATGGGAATTGTGAAGTAACACTTATTCTCCAACTTATATATATTTCTTCTTCAATTTTCCATCGTACCACATATTGGTGCACTCCATGTAAATTTGTGCATTTCCCATACACTATCAGTTGCATATCTTCTATCTCTTACATTTGAAACATCTATTTCCTATTGTTTCATAGAGATCAAAGCCAAGTTGTTTGATGATGCACCAAGCATTAATGTGTTCCAGATTCATTGGTAGGTGAAAAGACTTTTCCAAAATCAAATAGAAAGGTATAGTACTCAAGGGGGGTTTTAAGTAATTTTGTATGACCAGAGTGTGTCATTTATCATGTGAGACCAATCATGTCTCATTCTAAAATTGGCTTCTCCAGAAATTCGATTTAACAATTGGAAACATAATCTTGACCGCTCATTTGAAGGAGGTACAGAATAGACACACAACGAGAGATATTCTAATTGGGAATGAATGTATCAACACTAGACTCAAGGAAGTGAGATCTGCCATTTTAAATAGAGAAGAGACTCTAGAGAGTGCAAATATGATGTATTCAAATCTTGATGACTATCTTAGAGTCTCTAGAAACTATGGGGATTACTTTGTATCAATTAGAAACATAATCAACAACAACTTGAATTTAGGAGAAGACGTAACAAGAAGAGAATGAACCTTTGTAGTCCACCCCCAAGCATCAAAGATCTCAACTTCTTACTAAAGGTTGAGTGGTATCTCGTCCCTCCTAGTAGTATTTTCGTATCACTGACATAGGTCACATTATTTGACATAGTTGTGAGCATCCTTGAAACTAGAGGTCTAAAAAAACCCACATTGAAGTACTATTGTAGTTTTCAAAATAGGTGTACCATAGAGCATACGTGGCTATGTTTATAAATTCATTTAGGGATGGAATCGTTGAATGAGATTGTATCATCATTTTGGATATATAACCAATTAAGATGATCAACAACAAGATTTTTAGTCTCATTTTTGTCCCCTAGTCTCAAGATTAAATCTTGCAGTAATAAGATTCATCTAATCATCAGTGGCTTTGTTCCTTCTTCAACATCAAGTACTTATGGTAGTGTGGATAATGTAGACTACCAATTGTATACCACAATATATGAGAACAATTTGTTGAAGGCAAAGTCAATGGAAATAATATCCATTTTAGTTGTTGCATAGTTACTCTATATGTCACCCAATGACTTGCTAGTATAATAAATGACATGATGCTTCTTATGGACACACTGTCTCAAAATGTCCCCCCTACGGTGTATTCATTGGTGTCATAGACAATCTCAAAAGGGAGAGACCAGTCTAGGGAATGAATGAGGGAGGCATAAATGAGATCTTCCTTCATATAGGTTAAGCTCTTCATGCTATCAAAATCAAAGATGTTATCTGCATTCTTTTGCTAAAAAATGGTTAGAGCGCAATCTTGTTAAAGGTTCAGATGAACCTTGTGTAAAAAGTATCACATCCTAAGAATGCTAGGACTTCTTTTAAAGTGGTTTTGAGGGGAAAACTTGTTGATGAGTTATATTTTTGCTTTGTCAACTTCCATTCCTATGTAACTAACATGATATCCTTGAACAATGCCCTACTTCACCATGAAGTGTCATTTCTCCTAGTTGAGCGCAAGATGTGCTTCTTCACATTGTTCATGAACTAGGGAGGGGTTTCATAGGCATGACTCAAAAGAGTCCCAATAGATAGAGAAATTGTACATAAGAATTCCACAAATTTTTTTGTCTGGCCTATGAAGATGGGAAACATGCAACGTTGAAAAATAGCAGGAGCTTTGCATAGTATGAAGGGCATTTGACAAAACAAAATTTGCCAAATGGGCACATGAAAGTCATCTTCTATGGTGATAACATCTCATTTTGTGTACTTTTTGGTTATGATTTATGCCTCCCCTAGCATACCTTTTATGGATTTCTCCACTTATTTTAGTGCATTAGTATCAAACTCTTAAATGCATACATCTTTTACTTTTGTAGGGTCATGTTATGCCACGAATGTGACCAACGCCATGACCGTGGCTGTATAGCGCACTAGTGACCCAGTCACGGTCGAGGCCTCCATTCCCACTTCTTTGCACCGTGACCGCAACCCTCCAACCAAAGCAACGCCCCGTGGTTAAGGCCATACTGTGACTGAGGTTCCCCCTTGACCGTGGTAGACAACCAACACCCCACAAATGGAGGTCGCGACTGAGGCCATATTGCGATCGTGGCCTAGCAGTTAAGTCAGTGGGCATCATCTATAAATAGACCCCCACCTTGACATGTCAAAAGATCAAATCATCAAGGACCATGAAGTGCTGCCAAACTCCACAATCACCCACATCCATACCCATCAGTCTTTGATCTATGAAGATAAAAGTCTAGGGAGAGAGAAGATTAATGGCCCTCTTCTTTGAAGGAAGAATCTTCCGCAACTATGCCCACTCCAAATCTAGATTTGAAGAAGTACATTTGGTGTATTTCCATATTATTTCTCTATCTAGATATATCATCTTCATCACATTGTACCCCCCTCTTCATGGTTATCGATGTATCTATCATTATGTGACATCATTATGCTTCCCATAAACATGTGTGGCTAAACATCTAACTTGGGTTGGGAGTAGCCACTAAGGCTCTCCCAACATGTATATTATTTCTTCCCTTCGAATATATATATATATATATATATATATATATATATATATATATATATATATATATATATATATATATATATATATATATATATGCTCTTATCAAGATTACCTCCATACTCTTGTTTTTAATGCTTCATTTGTATGTTTAGCTACCATCTTGTGATGTTTGATTATTGGTACCTAAAAAGAATAGTACCAACCTTATCTAGTGTTATGGAGTAGTATGAATGCATGAAAGCATTGGAATGCTAAAGCTAACGATCATATGGTTTGCTTCGTGGTTGTTGGGCTATCATCTCGAGAGAGAGAGGCTGCCTTAAAACCCAGATCTATCCTAATCTCGAGAGAGTAGTGAATAGACATTTTTAATGATCGCTTGTAAACTTGATATGATTATATGAAGGGTTTGAGTTTTGCATGTCAGTGAGAGACTTTAGTAGGTGAAACCCAATCCAAGTTTCCTTCCATACCTTTGTTTCTTACTGCTTGTTTAATGTTTTTCTCTTGCTTCATTTTCTTTCCTTTACCTTTCTTTCTTTTGTCTGGTCCATCATCATTCCTTAGGGAACACTCCTTTTAACCACCTGTTCATTTGAAGTGTAAGAGTGGGATACTCTACGTACTTAACACTTACCGACCCTATCTTGGTGGTTTGACCCCGAATACTACATCAAACCTCATATAATAGTTGTGGGGGCTTGAGTGTCAGGTTATAATCTTAAAAGTCCGACTACTCTAGATCCACTCCATTTTGGACGTGCGATTTAGGCGGGTCAACTTTTTGGTACCATTGTCGGGGAAAAGGAAAAATGATACTATTAAGAACATGACTCCACTCACTATACTCCAGTGCCTCAAGCTTGAAAAACTACTAGAGGGGGGTGAATAGAGTTTTTGAATTATTTTAACAATTTATTGAATTCAAACAATCACAATTGAAATTAGAAGAAAGAGACAAGTGTTTAGAGTGGTTCCAACTATAGAAAATACTATAGTTGTCAGTCCACTACCCGATTGCTTACCCAACCGGGATTTGAAAGTATTTATTTTATTACCTTTCGAGGATTTATACAAAATACAATACTTTCCTTTACACCCTTTGAGCAGCCTTCACCCTGAAGTAGGTACACCAACTTTGAGGTAGCCTTCTATGAAGTAACTCCAAGCTCCCCCTTGAAGTAGCCTTCCTCTCTAGAAGTAACCTCTCATTGCACCAACCTTCTGAAGTAGCTCAAAGTCTCCTTCTTCGCCAAGAAGATCTTCACCCTCTCCAATCCGCAGCCTCCAACCTAGGAGTAGCAAGGAGAGTACAAACAATAATAGGGAACAAGAAAGAAAATAGAAATTACAACTTATCCTTTGTAGCCCAAGGCTTGATTTGCCTAGATCAAGCGTATAGATATCCTAACCAAGTGTGTGGACTTGTGATTGCAGTGGATAGGAGATACTAGCCTATAGGACACGAATTATGAGCTAAAGAAGAAAGTAGCCAATGTTCACAAAGCTCAATTTGCTCACAACAGATTGCTCAAGTGTGCTCAAGTATTTCTCAAGTGTAACAAGTGAATTTGAGTGTCCTATGGCTTGTCCTATTTATAGGAATGGCCTAAGGATGCTTAAGGACATTCTAGACAACTTCTAGGGGTTTCTAAGTGCTTAACTAGCCGTTAGGTACAAAGTTGTTGCTTTAACAACGGCTAATTAATTTATTCTGCAGTTGCTGTCAGAGACCATCTCGGTCGACAAATGGTCGACCGAGACACCTACTCGGTGGAACATTTGTCGACCGACAGGCTCTCTAGAACAAGTGATTTGCAACGTCTTTCTCCAACTGCCAACTAACTTGTCTGTTGTGTCTAACGGCTACTTTGGATCTTTCTCGGTCGAGAAGATTGTCGACCAAGAGTGTCTCGGTCGAGAAGTTTGTCGACCGAGATTGATCTTGTTTCAAGGTTTCAATTTAGGCACTAATTATGTGTGTGAGTGTGCAAAATTAATCCTATTTGAATGGGATGACTTGTCTAACTGTGGTGTTTAGCTAGGGAGAATCTAACGCTTGATTTACATGCAATTCTAAGTACTTGTACATTATATATTTGTACAAGTTTTTACAATAGTGATTACATTGCATGGAAATATAAATATGTAAGGTTGTGGATTTTCCCTAGTTGCTTTGTCATCCACCTTAATCCTGCACACTCAAGTAGCTCGTTAGATTAATAAGAATGAAATGTTTGTCATAATCAAAACAAAGGGATTTATAGATGTCCATTTAGCCAACAATCTCCCCCTTTTTGAAGATGACAAACATTTCCAAAATATAAATAAGGGAAATATAAAACATATGAGTTTCATACCTTTAGATTACCTTTTGTAGCTTTTTCTCTTGTGTATAAAATGTGTGCTTATTATTCCCCATGAATTATGGAACATGAAATCCAGATCATTTGGGAATATAGCAACTTTCAATGTAAAGCCAAGAGTTTATTGATGAAACTCATTAATTGAGTTTTACATAATTACTAAGTTTTAGTTTTATATTTATCTCTCCCCCTTTGTCATTTCAAAAAGATAACCGTTTAAGAATAAAAACTCCCCCTTAATTAGATATCCCATCAAATCTAATGAAAAAGATGTCCATTTAAAACCAAAGTATCATGATGCAAAATAAGAGTTTTTGTTTAAGTAGCACAAATATCAAAGAAAACATCTTCCAAAGGAGTGATAAGCAATTTCTTCCTAATTTTGTTAAATTGATCTAGTGGAAGCGGTTTTGTAAAAATATCAGCCAATTGATCTTCTGTATCAACATGATGAAGGGAAACATGATTTTTGGAGATGTGATCCCTTAAAAAATGATGACGGATTTCAATATGTTTAGCTCAGCTGTGTAAAATAGGATTGTGTGCTAAGTTTATGGCGCTCGTGTTGTCACAAAAAATAGGCGTAGATGAAAGATTAAACCCATAATCGCTTAACACTTGTTGCATATAAAGAACTTGAGCACAACAAGACCCGGCTGCCATATATTCAGCTTCAGTTGTAGATAGGGCAACCGTATTTTGTTTCTTGCTAAACCAAGATACTAAAGCTCTCCCTAATAAGAAACAGCCACCACTAGTACTCTTGCGTTCAAGTCGACAACCAGCATAATCCGCATCAGTATAAGCTTTGAAATCCAAGGATTGTCCTTTTGGATACCATAAACCAAAGCAAGTAGTACCGGCTAGGTAACGAAGAATTCGTTTAACTGCTAGAAAATGAGAATGCATAGGTTGTGATTGAAATCGAGCACAAAGACCAATGGAAAACATAATGTCCGGTCTAGAAGCCGTTAAGTAAAGCAAACTACCAATCATGGCTCTATATAAGGAATCATCAATAGGTTCCCCATTTTCATCCTTATCAATTTTGATAGAAGTGGCCATAGGAGTAGTAGCATGTTTGCATTGATCCATCCCAAAACGTTTTAAGAGTTCTTTAGTATATTTTTCTTGGCTTATGAATATTCCGGCAGGTGTTTGCTTAATTTGAAAACCAAGAAAGAAAGTTAGTTCACCCATGAGGCTCATTTCAAATTCTTTTTGCATAATATCACTAAATTGTGTGCACAATGAATCATTTGAAGCTCCAAAAATAATGTCATCAACATATATTTGCACAACTAGGAAATCAGATGTATATGTTTTGAAAAATAAAGTAGAATCTGAATTTCCAATAGAAAAACCATTATCAAAAAGATATGTCTTGAGCCTTTCATACCAATTTCTAGGTGCTTGTTTTAAACCATAAAGTGCTTTCTTAAGTTTATAAACATAGTCACCTTTTTCTGGAATTTCAAAACCAGGTGGTTGGGCAACATAAACTTCTTCTTGAATGATGCCATTTAGAAAAGCACTTTTGACATCCATTTGATAGAGTTTGATGTTTTTATGGGCAGCAATAGCTAGTAACATTCTAATGGCTTCAAGTCTAGCTACGGGTGCATATGTTTCATCAAAATCTATTCCTTCTTGTTGATTATATCCTTGTGCTACTAACCGAGCTTTATTCCTTGTTACTTCTCCTGACTCATTTAGCTTGTTCCTAAAAACCCATTTAGTTCCTATTATGGTTTTATCTTGTGGTTTAGGAACTAAGTCCCATACATCATTTTTAGTGAATTGATTCAATTCTTCTTGCATGGCTATTATCCAATAGTCATCTTTAAGAGCTTCAGATATCTTTTTAGGTTCAATGATAGAAACAAAAGCCATGTTTGCAACATCTTTAAAGGAAGAACGCGTTTTGACTTTATCATTAGGATCTCCAATAATTAGTTCTTGAGGATGATCTTTAATAAGTCTAGGTGTAGGTTGTGGTTCAGCTTGGTGATTATTTGTAGCACCTTTCTCACTATCATTTGGTATGTTTAAATTTTCGAATTGATTAGTGAGATCTATGATTTCTAGATTTTCAGATTGGGATTCTTCATGAAAAGAAACATGAATAGATTCCTCAACTTTTCTAGATATAGTGTTATATACTCTAAAAGCTTTGCTAGAAGTGGAATATCCCAAAAAGAATGCTTTGTGTGATTTTGAGTCAAACTTATCTCTATCATCTTTGGTATTTAAGATATAGCATGTGGAGCCAAAGGTATGAAAATAGTCAACTCTAGGTTTCTTAGAATGTATTAGTTCATATGGAGTTTTCTTTAAATGAGAGTGAACAGTTACTCTATTTAGCACATAGCATGCAGTGTTTACAGCTTCAGCCCAAAAGGTTTTGGATGTGTTATGTTCAAGCATCATAGTTCTAGCCATTTCTTGTAGTGATCGATTTTTCTTTTCAACTATACCATTTTGCTGTGGGGTGCGTGGAGCAGAAAAATTATGAGTGTATCCTTGAGATGTACAAAACTCTTCAAATGTATGATTTTCAAATTCCCCACCATGATCACTTCTAATGGTACATATTTTATTTTGTAAGAGATTTTCAATCTTGGAACAAAATTGCATAAAAACATGAATAGTATCATCTTTAGTTGCAATAAAATGTACCCATGTATATCTACTATAATCATCAACAATAACAAAACAATATCTCTTACCACCGATTGATTGTGTCCTCATTGGTCCAAATAAATCCATATGAATTAATTCTAATGATCTACTGGTGCTAAGTACATGTTTTGATTTGAAAGATGTTTTGGTTTGCTTTCCCATTGTGCATGGTTCACAGTTTTCAATTTGATCAAAAGATAAAGTAGGCAATCCACGAACAAGATCATATTTCACTAACTTTTTGATAACATGTGAACTAGCATGTCCTAGCTTTTTATGCCATATTTGTAAGGTATTGTCATTTGCAAGCAAGAATTTTCCCACTACTGATTTCATAGAGTTAGGTTTAAGAATATAAAGATTTCCAACTCTATTTCCTTCATAAACAACATTTGTAGTATTTTCTATTAATAACTTGCAGCAGGTTTTGTTAAATAACACATCATAACCACTATCACATAATTGGCTAACACTTATCAAGTTATGGTGCAAACCATCAACAAGTAGAACATTCTTAATTTCGAGGTTTGTACCAACATTACCTATTCCAACGATTTTCCCTTACCATTGTCTCCAAAAGTGACTGTTCCACTTTTCTTTTCTTCAAAAGTTTGGAATGCATCCTTGTTTCCGGTCATATGTTTGGAACATCCACTGTCAACCACCCATTCCTGCATTAAAATGTAGATTTTGGTACCCATGTGATGGTCCGATATGGTTAGAATCATTTAAATACATATTTGTATAAAAGTTCTGAATCAAAAGTCCAGTCGGTCGACAATTATTCGATCGACATATGTCTCGGTCGACAATTTGTCGATCGAGAAGATTACTGTAATACAAAACCAGAAAACACAGAAATGTAGCTCGGTTGAACAATTTTCGACCGAAATAATTGCTGTAAATTTTGATATGTTACAGACATTCGGTCGGTCGACAATACTTCGACCGATTAATGGTTCGGTTGACAATTCTTCGACCGACTAAGTTTCTGTTTTAGTACAATAATGCAGAAAATTACCAATGAGCATAAAATCTTTTGTTTAGTTGAGATAAGACAATATAAATAGCAAGATGGAGCTTTTTGGTCATATCTCAACTAAATTTTATTTGACTCTACTAAGTTTGAGGTTTTGGGACCCAAACTAATTCGGAATCCTTAGTTTTATAAGGGCATGAAAAGGAATAGTGTCCAAGACGTAAACAAAAATGGCAGGTAATAGAGTCAACTTCATTTCTCTTTCTAGCCATTGTGTTCTTGGGTACAAACCTAGTTTGAGTTCTTTTAGGTTGATTTTTCTTTGGAGCATATCCCAAACCTTTTTTTCCGTTAAAAATAGTACCAATGCTTAGAATGTTATCAAGTATATCTTTTCTTCGTAACTCATGAAGTTCTCTTTGCAGCTGAGCAATATTATTCATTTTCTTATGTAAATCTTTTCTTGCTTGATCTAAATCAGATAGCAATGAATCTCTTTCTTTTATAACATTTTCATAGTCTAGATGGTTACACAAAATAGGTTGAGTCTGAAAATCTTTTAGTTTAGCTAACAAATCAGTCTTTTCTTTAGAAAGGAGATCAACATTTGTTTCTAGAGTGAGTAGCTTTCTAGTGCAATCATCTAAAGATGTTTTTAAAGATAAATTCTCAAGATCAATGTTATTCTTTTCAGAAGAAAGATTATCTAATTTAGCAATTTGCTCATCATTTGATTTTATAGCCTTCTTTAGTTTCTTCTTGACATCAACATACTTGTCATGAATTTCTTGTAGACTAGTGACTAACTCTTCTTTAGAAAGATCAAGTAGGCTTACCTCTTGAGAGTTTTCATCATCTTCTCTTGCCATTAGACAATCCACGGTTTCTTCTCCGCTTTCACTGTCACTTGATTCGTCCCATGCAGCTTTATAGGCTTTTTCTCCCTTCTTCTTGTGTGAGCTTTTCTTTCCTTTCTTTGCTTTAGGACATTCATTCTTGAAATGCCCTTTCTTTCCACATTCAAAGCACCTAGGAGGGGTAGAAGAAGAGCTGGAAATTTTTTTAGATTTAAATCTTTTGTATTTCTTACCATTTACTATCAAGGCTTCTTCTCCCTCTTCTTCACTTGACTCCTCACTTTCTTGTGTGACAGCTTTTGAAGCTTTTAGAGCCACATCCTTCTTTTTTCCTTGCTGTAGTTCACGTGCTCTTCTTTCTTCCTCTTCTAGAGTTGCTTCATGAGCTTCTAAGTTGCCAATAAGTTGCTCCATTTTCAGTTGAGTGAGGTCGTTTGCTTCTTCAATGGCTGTCACCTTTGGCTTATATTTTGGAGGAAGTGAACGAAGGATCTTTGATACCTGATCTTCTTCAGGAATAGGTTTTCCTAAAGCACTTAAACCATTAACAATAGTAGAGAATTTTGCAAACATTTCACTAATTGATTCATTAGTATCCATACGAAAGTGTTCAAATTTTTGTTTAAACATGCTAATCTTGGAATTTTTGACTTGGACTGTACCTTCATAGGTTATGGACAGTCTATGCCAAATATCATATGCTGTGTCACAATTAGATATTCTATTAAATTCTCCTACCGAAATAGAACAATATAAAATGCTTACAACTTTTGCATTCATTTGGGCCAGCTTTACCGTGTTTGCATCCCATTCCACAAATTCATTTTGAGGAAGCACATATGGAGTAGACACCATTCTCCATAAATCCCAGTTGATGCCTTGGAAGTAGAATTGCATCCTTCTCTTCCAATATTGGTAGTTTGTTCCATCGAACGCTGGGGCCCTAGCAACAAGTGTCCCTTCAATGTTGAGGTTGTTGAGTACTCCGTCACCCATTTCTTCAAGACCTTGTTAGGGTTCCTTGAAGCCTCACTCTGATACCAATTGAAAAACTACTAGAGGGGGGGTGAATAGAGTTTTTGAATTATTTTAACAATTTATTGAATTCAAACAATCACAATTGAAATTAGAAGAAAGAGACAAGTGTTTAGAGTGGTTCCAACTATAGCAAATACTATAGTTGTCAGTCCACTACCCGGTTGCTTACACAACTGGGATTTGAAAGTATTTATTTTATTACCTCTCGAGGATTTATACAAAATACAATACTTTCCTTTACACCCTTTGAGCAGCCTTCACCCTGAAGAAGGTACACCAACTTTGAGGTAGCCTTCTATGAAGTAACTCCAAGCTCCCCCTTGAAGTAGCCTTCCTCTCTAGAAGTAACCTCCCGTTGCACCAGCCTTCTGAAGTAGCTCAAAGTTTCCTTCTTCGCCAAGAAGATCTTCACCCTCTCCAATCCGCAGCCTCCAACCTAGGAGTAGCAAGGAGAGTACAAACAATAATAGGGAACAAGAAAGAAAACAGAAATTACAACTTATCCTTTGTAGCCCAAGGCTTGATTTGCCTAGATCAAGCGTATAGATCTCCTAACCAAGTGTGTGGACTTGTGATTGCAGTGGATAGGAGATACTAGCCTATAGGACACAAATTATGAGCTAAAGAAGAAAGTAGCCAATGTTCACAAAGCTCAATTTGCTCACAACAGATTGCTCAAGTGTGCTCAAGTATTTCTCAAGTGTAACAAGTGAATTTGAGTGTCCTATGGCTTGTCCTATTTATAGGAATGGCCTAAGGATGCTTAAGGATGTTCTAGACAACTTCTAGGGGTTTCTAAGTGCTTAACTAGCCGTTAGGTACAAAGTTGTTGCTTTAACAACGGCTAATTAATTTATTCTGCAGTTGCTGTCAGAGACCATCTCGGTCGACAAATGGTCGACCGAGACACCTACTCGGTCGAACATTTGTCGACCGACAGGCTCTCTGGAACAAGTAATTTGCAACGTCTTTCTCCAACTTCCAACTAACTTGTCTGTGGTGTCTAACGGCTACTTTGGATCTTTCTCGGTCGAGAAGATTGTCGACCGAGAGTGTCTCGGTCGAGAAGTTTGTCGACCGAGATTGATCCTGTTTCAAGGTTTCAATTTAGGCACTAATTATGTGTGTGAGTGTGCAAAAGTAATCCTATTTGAATGGGATGACTTGTCTAACTGTGGTGTTTAGCTAGGGAGAATCTAACACTTGATTTACATGCAATTCTAAGTACTTGTACATTATATATTTGTACAAGTTTTTACAATAGTGATTACATTGCATGGAAATATAAATATGTAAGCTTGTGGATTTTCCCTAGTTGCTTTGTCATCCACCTTAATCCTGCACACTCAAGTATCTCGTTAGATTAATAAGAATGAAATGTTTGTCATAATCAAAACAAAGGGATTTATAGATGTCCATTTAGCCAACAAAGCTTAGCGATAAGCTTGACTGCACAAAAAAAACTTTAAATCTACTACCCTACAATCACGTAGAATAGTTCACTTAACATGTCCAATTTTTTAACTCAGATGTGCGGTCTATTCAGGGAACCCAAAGGGAAGTAGATCTATTCAATTCTTCACCTTAATTTCAAGTCACCATGATGCCTCGTGTGGATGGTAGTCTTACTAGGGATGATCAAAATGCAAGGGTTCAACACAATCCACCACCACATGAGATAGGTGAGGAAAGAGAAGACAACCACTCAGATGGTCATCGCCATGAGGAAGAGCGACGTGAGGAAGAATGTCATCACCACCATCACCATCACCATAGAAGGCATCATAGGAATCACCACGTACATGAACGCGATAATGAACGTGAATGTGATGACCAGAATAGTGAGAGTGCAGATGATGAAGAAGGAAAAACTCTTAGAGAGCTAGCTGCGACTAGAGCCAATGGGTCAAGATGCCCAATTATCATCCCACACTTAAATGCAGCTAATTTTGAGTTGAAACATGTTTTAATCTCGATGATCCTGAACAAGCCCTTTCGTGGTAACTCAAGGAGAAAAAATTTGTACCATCATCTTGATGCCTTCAAAAATATTTGTGATACCATCAAGATGAGGGGCGTGCCCCAAGAAGTCATATATTGTAAAGGATTCAATTTCTCTCTTGAAGATAAAGCTCTATCCTGGTACCTTAACTTGCCCCACTAGTTCATAGATGGATGGAGACCCCTTGTAGATGCTTTTGTCACTAAATATTATCCCACTGAAAGAACTATCCATAATATGCAAAGGATCACTTCTTTCACACAAAAACTATGGAGAACCTTTACAAGGCATGGGAACATTTTCAAGAATACCAGAGAGATTGCCCCCACCATAACTACCATAAATGATTTTTGGTAACCACTTTTTACAATGGGCTAACTCCCATAAAAAGAACTTCGTTGAATGGAGTCGTCAGAAGTGACTTTCTTGGTAAGAAACCGAGAAAAACCATGAAGATCATTGATAACATGGTTGCACTATAAGAAGGCATGGACTATGATAGAAACGATAGAGGATCTGTAAAGAAGGTGGGTTTTGAAGGACCGTCAATTGAATCTAAGGATTTGGAAACCATTACAACTCAGATTTAGAAAATCACTACTGATGCCAAACAATTAAAAGACACTGAGGTCAAGGGCAAGAAACACATCAAGAAAGTCATGAAATGTGTTACATGCAGCGAAGGAGGGCATGGAGTTAACAATTGTATGTATACACGCTAGAAGAGAGTGAAGAAAGTGAAATCAAAGAAGAAATAAAAAATGTATCTTATGCTAATTTCAAATGACCAGATCATCTTGGATTTAACTACGACAACAAAGAAGTTGCTGAAAATGCTCATCAACTAAGTAATTCATCTAAACCACCTCCAGGATTTGAGAATAAAGGAGGACCAACTCAATATACTAGAACAACTAGATATCAGAAAAATAAAAATAGCTATTATAGTTAAAATAAAAATATGAGTCAACAGGGTCAAGGACAGGGCCAAGGTTCAAGCCAGGACAAGGACAGCAACCAAACTGACATGATTGCTCAATTGTTCAACTTTTCAAAGAGTCAAGCTTCGGTAAATGACCAACTTTCCCAAAGTGCAATCACCAATTCATGAGTGTTAACTATAGTGCACACTCAAATTGCAGACATGCAAACCCATTAAAGGCAGAATGATCAATAGCTTGCCCAACTAGCGGTACTTATGAAAAACCCTTCGGGGAAGATCCCTTCGAATACAGAGACTGCAAAGATGGCCACTCTCTGATCAAGGAGTATGTTGGAAGACCCTGGTACTAACAACACTAAATAAGAAAGAAGTCGTGGTGAGAAACAATCTGACAAGGTGATTACACCGGAAGAGTCCAAGGGACAAGGATCAGCTGAAAACAGCCGAAAAGAAGAAAATGGAAAAAAGAAGAAGGATGAAGAGGTCAAGAACTCAGATCCTATAGGAGAAGTTCTTATGAAGAGAAATCCTTATGCCCCAAGAGTTCCCTTTCCCTAAAAACTGATCAAGGCACATTTAAAGAAAAGGTACGAGAAATTTATGGAAGCAGTAAAGAAGCTCCATCTGGATGTCCCATTTCTCGATCCAATTGAAGTGATGCCAACATATGAAAAATTCTTTAAAGACCTAATCACAAATAGAAGGAGAGGAGACCAAGTTGAGATCGTGCAATTGGAAAAAATGTCAAGCGCATTTGTTCAATATGGTTTACCAAACAAAAAGAGAGATCCAGGGGCATTCAACATATCCTTATGTGTCGAAGACAATGTGGAAAGGAAGGGATTAGCTGATTTGGGAGCGAGCATTAGTCTTATTCCCTTGACACTAGTGCAAAGTTTTGGGTTAACAGATATATTAAATATAGGCATGAGAATTGAATTAGCTAATCACACCTTTGTGAGACCCGTGGGAATAGTAGAGGATGCCCCGATATGAGTTGGGTGATTTTTCATACCATGTGACATAGTGGTATTCGACATAGTCGGGGATTCTAAGTTCCCAATGATATTTGGGAGACCTTTCCTCATAACTGGAAGAGCTCTAATAGATGTAGCAGAAGGAATCATTACTTTGCACGTTGGGAATGATCACATCGACTTCCGAGTCTAAGATGATATGAGAGGATCGTCTCTCTTTGAGTCAGTTTACTTTATGGATAGCTACAATCAATAATGTGAAGCAGTGCAAAAGGACAAGGTGATCATTGATTCCCTTATTTGACCCTTGAATAGTCCTGACCCTATAGTGGAAGACCTAGAAGTTGTACAGATATTGGATTACCTCAATCAACCTAAAGAAGAACTCAGTGAAGATGAAGAAACTTTCAAGACCGTAAAGTATGCCTCACTTGAGCAAACACCTGAAGAAAAGAGAGCACCAAAACCAAAGCCAGAATGAGAGAGTGTCTAGCTAAAAGAATTTAAACTAGATCTTCTTGGGAGGCAATCCAAGCTTTTTTCTACTTTCTTTTACAATTCAAATGTTCCTATGTATCATGTTTTAGTCTATGAGCTATGTACCTCTCTCCTTCTAGGTATTTTGGGTTTTTACATCTAGAAAAAGTATAAATGTAGTATGTAGATTTCCTTTTTTCACATAAGTTTTAATGAGAGATAAGGTGTTTTAGTTTTAGTTAATTATTTGGTTTTGTGTGCACCACGGTCGCGACACCTACCACAACTGTAGAGGTACCAAATTTACATGCCTTTGGGACCACGGTGGTGGCAAGGTCAAGAGCACCCTTGACCTTGGTCGTGTCATTTCTTTTGTTTTGATAATCACCTACTGTGGTCATGGCACCCTTCTCGACTATGGTCCTACTTTTTGTTTATGCTGCAGAATGAGATCTCATACGTTTCAAGCATAGAAAGTTAAAAAAATTGAATTAAATGTTAATTTCATGAATGAAATATAAAATACAGTCTTGCTAACAACAATTTGAATGTTGAAAATTTTAGAATGTCGACCTCAATTGATGACACTTTGATGAAGAAAGCAACTTCACTGAGGGGTGTGGAAGAAAACTTAAAAAAGATAACCAAAGCACTGAAGGATAACCCCAACCTCTCACCAACGAAGAAGCATCGGTTGTAGCTAATGAAAATGAAGTACGAGTACATTCTGGCCCATGAGATGCTAGAGGAGTCTGAAGAGTCTCAGGAGACGTCACGAACAGAGGCATCCGAGTGCCATCCTTCAGAAATTGAACTAAAGAAGTTGGAGAAATACCAATATGAAGTCAAGGATACAAAAGGCGACAAAAAGAGGAAATTGACAGTAGTGGAAAAATCAAAGGTCCAAGAAAAGAAGCGGCCCCTGAAGAGGTCAATGAGGATGAATAGGAAGCCCTCAACCAGTAGGTGCCAACATTCATACCAAGAGATCAAATACACCAGTCACAGTTTGACTGGGTGTTAAAGACTAAAGGCTTCAAACTAACACAATACCTAGACGTCGATGACATCAAGAAGATGGGAATTTATGATAGGGTGGTTGACTTATTGGAAGGCGCCAATCTATATGCCATGTGTACATCAGAAGCTCCCTCACTCACTCAATTGATGGCAGTGTTCATGTCATCACTAGAAAACCTTCCCGTCAGTGATGGCGAGCGAAAAAAGGGTGGCGGTGATTTCAAACTTGAAGTGAGAATAGGGAGAAAGGCTCATATAATTACTGAAGCCATGCTCAACACTATATTCACCAAGATGACAGAAGAGGGACAAGCCTACTCAACTGTGCCATGAAAAATAGAAGTTGTCAGATACAGAAGTCACAATATGTGGGAGAGGCTGAGAGGAGAACACGAGAACCTCTACCCTAGTGAGAAATGTGGATTCAATGCAATACAAGTCAGCTCTACAACCTAAGGAGCATGTAACGTCAATGACACCATCAACAACACCTACAGAGCAGCAACACCAATGCCCAAAAACATTTGGTGATGTACTAGGGCACAAATTCGATGCCATGTGGCAACACCAACGCCTAAAACCATTTGGTGATGTACTTGGGCACAAATTCGATGCCATGTGGTTACACATGCAATATTCTTCTGAGATTAATTTCAATATTACTTCTAGTATGTGCACATTGATAATGCAGGTACAAAGTTTGACCACGAGAACTGAGGCACTCCCTCAATTCATGCAAGGGGTTGTTAACACCCAGAATGCAATGATGGGGGCTCTGAAGACACTGACTGAAGAAATGGTGAACCTGATGCCATGAGAGTAGATAAAGAACTAATGTGAAAGGGGTATGAAGAAGCATTAGAAGATTTTAAGAAGGAACGTCAGTGCTTAGATGAAGAACACAGAAAACTAGATGTAGAACATCAAGACATGGACGGTTGGTGGCAAAGAAAGAAGTCAAAGCGTCTATCCAGTCCTTCCATATCACAAGCCTCCTCCATCCCCTCGAGCCCAGATAAAGATGATGATGACATAGGAGGAACATGTGCGAGAATAGCTTTAAAGGAAAAAAGTGCCAACGTAAAGACTACCCCAAGGGTGGAACCTCCTGCAAAAGAAGTGTCGCAAAAGTTAGAAACTCATTAAGACACTGAGATGAAGAAGATAAATGCCTTATCAAGAATGTTCGACTTGAATAGAAGCCCAGAAGAGGAAAAGGATGTATCTGAGGAACCTCAACCAATTGTCGTCATCAGGGATGAAAGCACTACTATAGAAGATCTCACATCACGAGAACTAAGAGATCTCAACAAGTTCTTGGATGACATAACTTTTGCAATGGATGTCTACAATGATTTTGTGTAAGACTCGATGTAGTACGAGCATAATAATACAATGTATGATGAAATGATGGCGGCGTTGTTAGCCATGCTCAATTCAGCAAATTAGAGCAGCCATCAGAAGAGAACAAACCCTTAGAATACTTCACTAGCGAGATATCTACAAACAATGAAAGCAATGCAGTAATTCAAGCACCGTTAGATGCCAACATACAACTTATTGTAACAGAGGTACAACCCCAAACAATGCAAATAGTAGGAGACGGAACCTCAAAAGACGATGAAGGGGGACTCTCCTCTTTCTTTACTGACTAGCCAGTCAGAAAGCGGGGCACACCAGTTGATATTGTAAAATTAGGTGTTACTCCTCCTCTACTCTGCAAAATAGTGGGCATGGACATGACCTCATTATCTAGAATTACATGTTGAGATGTACATATCTTAGTAGACATACTCGATTACTGTTGGTATGTATGCCCTGAGAGCCAATCATGGGATGATTGGTGGGATGCATTAAGATTGATTTGATAAACATCAAAGGCAAGCTTCCAATTCTTTCTGGTTCAGTCATATGAGATAGTGATAGAACAGATTGAATGTCTAGAGAATGACAGTACTCAATGACGTATGCTTTCAGGTTAAGGACCTGAACGATGAGATCATACGGATGCTAAGAGTTTGTACATTCTTGTTATGTCCCTAGTAAGATGTCATTGTGGAAGGTAGATAGACAACAATGACACACAAGACTAGATTGTGGTGTTGGTTGATGACAGAATCTCATTAGTCATGATATAAAGATATCAAACCAAACACATAGGTACTTGTTAGAGAACAAGGTATCGGACAGACCCACCGTGAGTTTGACACATGGAACCATAAGATGGTAGTCACAGTCAGTACTCACAGTGATGGTGGTGAGTGTGATTCTTAGACCTGAAATCACTACACTCAACACATGTCGTTGGGCACACTTTGACATCATCAAACGCAGTCCTCAAACATGGGTTGTTATAAAGGTGATGATTGGGTGGCTTTGACACATGGGGCTTTTGAGGGGTGAGTCATAGATATGGGATTTGTCCCTCCTGAGGGAGTTTGATATCCAAGGCCACTTGATGAGTAGGATTCAGATAGGCGTGCGCACGCATGTGTGAATCAGTATGTGATATTGATGTCATACATACCTCCTTCAATCTACTCTGAGATCAAGAAAGTGAATGAACGTTGACAGGATGACTGTTCCATGCCTTGAGTTCATTCGGGATATCAGTGACAAAGGAATTATACATTCACTGTAACACCATTCACGGATTGTAGGATGAAAGTTGTTCTCCAACTTTCTACTTTCACTTGGGTAGCACTGATGTGTGACTAGTCACCGCTCTTTGCTTGTGAAGTCATAAGTGTTATGGACTTTCACTGCCAACGTGAAATGGACCTGCAGGGTCACACACATAGGATTTAACCTGGAAGAGGAGTTTTGTCCACAAAGCAATGTTTAGATTGATTACTAAAGGAGTTTAGTAGTTCAATTAAACACTCAATCAGTCGATGGCTCAATATCGTATGGTTCAAGGTGTTGGACGCATTGATTGGAGTATCGGATTGATTGAAATCGCAATTGACTGATTTTGCCCAACATGTGCTCCCAACCGATCGGCTCATGTGATGAACCGGTCGGCTGAGGTTGCTGAACCGGTCGGCTGGAGTGTCCAGGCCGATCGGCTCATGCCCAGGTTGAAATGACCAGTTCAAGGGTTGAACCGATCGGCTCAACTGGTGCAACCGACCAGTTGGGAAAAGTCATGTCGGCAAGAATTTTCCTTTGGTTTCAAATTGCCCATTTCGATTGGGAATAACATTGGTATTCGATACCAATTGAGAACGAAACAAGGAAAGTCTTTTTGAGTCGGATTAGGACCATGAACCGATCGGTTCAGGGAACCAACCGATCGGTTGGAGTGCCCCAAACGATCGGCTCAGGTCCAACCGATCGGCTCAATGGCCGAACCGATCGGTTCAGTTGTGAACTGATCATTTCAAGTTGCGAACCGGTTGCTTTTTGTGGAAAATTATCGAACCCTTCTACTCCTGCTTTAGTCCCATATTGCCGGACACAGAGAACCCTGTCCAATGACCTGCCTATATATATAGGGGTATTGGGGGCTTCTCAAAGGACAACTCAATGCAAGCCGGTTGCTTTGCGAAGTTGTCGTTCTCTCTGGTTTTGGTAACCGAGAGAGATCCCGAGCAAGTGCTTCCCGCAAAAGGGAGGTGCAACAAGGGAAGGACAACTGCAGTTGCAACTGGTAGCAGGAGAGTGTGTTGGCGACTAGTACGTCAACAGGAGGGTGCGACTCCTTCCACTTCCTTGTGGGACAAGGAGAGTGGAGTTCCAGGTGGTCCGTGTGGACTACTATAGAGGTGGGAGGACACTGCCGCTTAGGAGGACAACTGTCATCCGACAGTCTGGTAGGAGGAGGAGTCGTCAGTCCCGGTGCGACCAGGAGCTGCACAGACGCCGTCCAAGACCGGAGTTGAAGACCGCGCATTGCGCGAGGTATTGTCGCCGAGCAAGCCTCGGGACAAGGTATGATTCCGCAAACCATCCTTTCCTATTATATAGACGTTGACGCATTTCCTCGGTATGGGTTGGGGAGAAAATTTTTGTTTCCGCTGCCTTCTCTGTCTCCGCTAAAACCCAACAGTGGTATCATAGCCAGGTCAACTGCTCTATATTTTAGGAATATCGATATGATCAATTTTGGTTTGTCACCTTTATTTATTGCATATGATGCGAATAATATTGGCTTTATGCATGTCCAATCCTAAATCAACAAATCCCAAATTACATATATGATATGTATTATTAATGCACTCGATACGCGTCGCCCTTAAATGAGTTTTGTGGTGGATGTGTGTAGCATGATTATGGCCTATAAACCCCTATTTGTGTGTGGTTGTTTGTGGTTGGTTGCATCTCGGTCTGTGCACCGATCTTCCCTCTCTTATTCCTGATGTAACTCGAAATAATTCGAGATTCTTTCCTACCTTTGCTCCCCCCGAATGTAACTCGGGGTTTTCCCTTTTAAAGTAATGTAATAAATAGGATAGATTTTATTTTCTGTTATGTCGAAGACCGGCGAACATCAAGACGACAGCTGAAACGATCAGTTCATGGCGTGAACCGATCGGTTGACGTTCCAGACGGTCGGTTCAAGGAGTGAACCGATCGGTTGATGACCGGTTCGAGGAGCGAGACGAGCGGGTGGCGGACAAGACGAGATGCACGACGATCAGGAGAACCGATCGGTTGGAGGAGCCAACCGATCGGCTGGTGGCACCCAGACGACCGGCTGGAGAGTACAGATCATTCATGTGATGAGTTGATCAACTCGGATGGCAAGGAACAGAAGTTCATCTTGTACAGGTTGCATGTGATGTAGACCTAGATGACCGTGATTCCTCTTGGCTCGAGGAATCACATTAGGATGGCCATAATCATCGCTTTTTATCGTTTGTGCATGTTTTCTGTGGGATATAGCATGTATATGATATGTACTATGTATTGTGGTGATTGGATATGTATATGTATATAAAACCAAATCTCTCATTAAAATATTAAGTTTTAGATGCCTTCCAAATGCGACACACGTAAAAAGCTTGTTCGACCAAGTGTGGGCACGCCCTAGCGTGGTGCACCATCTACCTCGTGGAAGTGTGAAGGATGAATGTGTGGGTCTTCCCTAGCAGGGTGCATGTTCATCGTGTTTGCTTTGGGTCGGACTTAACAAGGTGATCTAGATGGGATCTAGTACCTTGAGGCATGGAGATGATCATTGCAAAGAGTTGCATATGACATCTTATCAAGAGTTGCATATGATGCAATTGGCAAAAGTTGCCTACCTGAGAGATCTATGTTGTGGGTGACAGCCCTAGCTGGTCCATGGCTTAGAGGATTTCAGGATCTTGCCCACTAGAAGGTTGTACGCTGCAATCTTCCGAATTGATGGTGAGGGCTATCAATTTGAAGTAAAATAGTGGGAGCGATAATTAATTAAAGGCCTAATTTTATCGTCAACTTTTCAAATCAATCAAACAAGTCAAAAATGAGTTTTGGACTAAAATTGCATATATTTCCTTTTGTTAAAATAAATGGTTAATCAACAAATCACTTTATTTGCGATGGGTCTTTGAGACCAACAAATTAAATGGGAATAATTCCACGATTGGTTAGGACGATGAGAAGTGTTCTCAATCAAAGAGTGAAAGCTCTAAGTCCTAGTTATACCAGAACCAGATGAACTCGATCCCACCACATCAATGGCTGAAAGTATGCTTATGGAAGCATACCAAGGATGACATTGATGAGGAGTGCTTGATGTTGTGTTCTCTGAACTGTGAGTTGCAGAGAAAACATGAGACATATGATGTCTCCAAGATACTGTCCTAGTATGTCATGATAGAAGGAGATCCAGTAAGGTATTCACACACTCAATGTGATTGGGTATGTGGAAAACCTGATTGAGAAGGATTCCCTCTGAGCCAAGGGTTGGCTATTGGTATGATACTGCAAATGTTGTGAGAATCATACAATTCATGATAAGCTACAACATGAACAACTTTGACAAGCGTTGACAGAGTTGTTGGACATGTTGAGGATAGTAGAGGCAAAGATGAAGAAAGACAAACCACAGTCTTTGATATGATCAAAGAAAAGGTAATCTTAAGGGCAAGGACAAGGGCAAAGCTAAGAAGTGTTCTGATGCTAGCCAGAAATCCAAGCCGTCTTCAGCCTCAAGGCGCATGGGGAAAGGGTGTATGAGGGATTGCCCTCTATATCTGGAAGAACAAAAGAAGATGAAGGAGGGGATGGAGATCTCCACCTAAGGTATCATGAAATGAACCGCTTCTTTATCTGAGGTATATGATACCAAGATATGGATATGTCATATATGATATGCAATATCCACAAAGAAGTGATGGCCTTTGTGAAAGGACCAAGAAAGAAATACCCATCATTGGAGAAAGTGTTGCTGCCATAGATAGGAGTATCTTTTAGTTTATTTCAGCCTAAAGGGCACGAAATAGAGTTGAGAACTGCTATTTCATATATTGCCAATAGATAGAAACACTTTATTTTTGCATATTGTATGACAATGATGGCAATTAGTAAAGTTGATGTTTCAATCTTAAAGATATGATCTTTGTGGCAATGCCTTGTTTATCTTGTAATACATGGTATGTATAAGATAAAATGATACCTAAAGTTATTGATAACTCAAACAATTAAATTAGCATATATCATAAGAAATTCATTTCTAGTTTCCATATGATGGATAAATCTAGACTCTTTTGGTTAGAAAACCAGTAAGAGACATGAATATCTTGGACATGATTAATCAATCTTCACTAAAGGTAGTGGGAGAGTGATTATCCTATTAGGTATAATACATGTGATGTATTTACATACCAATTGGAACAAATGCAAATACTTCAAATGGTGTTTAGAGAAATACCAATATGAACATCTTGAAGTGTTCAAGATTGTCATAGATGAAGTACAAATTTGGTAAAGTATTAATTCTTGATGAGATCAATGAATGAAATACTTGGACCAAATGTTTGAGATCCTTATGAGTGATTATGATAGTGTATCATAGTGAACTCATGATTAAGGCATGGTGATGTCTAAATCAAGAAGGAATCATACTCTAAGGAGTTAGAGAATGATTATCAAATAAATGAATTCTTCTTAATAAAAGAATACCCCACACTAATAAAGGACATTAAGAATCACAAGGGTTGTGAATTCTTATATTCTTGACAAATACACCTCAATTATCTATGTGATGAGTTGTTCATATGATGAGTCAACTATCTAGATGAATATGAGGAATCCGATTTTGAGTTATGGTATAAGACCATTACATCCTAAATGATTTCCATGTGAACCATAAGGTATGACCTTAATGGTATCACTCATTGGATGAAATCCATAAGTGCAAATGAGTCTTAAATGTTAAGACACATGGATAACATTTTGAGAAGGATGATGCTTGTTTATTGCAACTTAATGACTGAGACATTTGGCATATGGATACTAAAACCACATTCCTATGAGGAATAAAACAAGGATGTGTACGTGACACAACCTATAAGGTTTATGAATCCACTAATGCAAATGAAGTCTATAAGTTACAATGGACTAATCAATGTGATTGATTGAGTACAAGCAACTCAGAGTTGGAACTTTACTTTGATGATATAGTCAAAGGGTTTGACTGACATGTCAAAGATAAAGAAGGGATCTGTGATTTAGTGGGAGCGTATTCACATTTCACATGTTGATGTGAAATGGAATTGTTCTAGAATGGAAATCCAAAAGTGGAAATTATCTTTAAGGAAGATAGAGATGTTTCCTATATGATAGGAATAGAGATATATAGAGATAGTTCTCGACAAATCTCTTGACCTGGAAAAGAGAGAGCATACATTGGCAATCTGTAATGAAGGGTTCAGTATGCACAGATTAAGTGGGAGAAAACTTGTCCATGTTATATGGATATTAGTATCCCAAGGCCAAGTGTCCAATTCTTATGAAGAATGGGAACACTAAGAATAGATATGGATCTATCATGTATGTAATCATCCCATTGTCTTGCATGTATGACATGGCAAGAATAAAATGCATTCATCATCTTGTATGTAGGACATGGCAATATGATGTGCTCATCCTGATAACTCGTATGTAGGACATGACGAGTGGATGTCTGTCTACTTCCAGTAAGGGTTACTGGAATACCATAAGAACTTGATAAGTACTTGGGAAGTACTAGTTCTATGGAGATAAGGAAGAGTTCGATGTAAAGAGTTACATTGATGCGAACTTCCGAAAGGACAGAAAATTAATCACAAAATATACATAGGATGTATAAAAGTGAAAGTTTGTTGATAATTGGAAGTGTTCCAATAAAACAATTTAAAAGGGAAATGCCGAGTATCTGTGTGTTAGTGAACAGCAGTGGATACTATATGGATCTGAAAGTTCATGAGATAAACTTATATTCCACTCATTGATGACAAGTCTGGAATCCTTGATCATGCAATGTGGCTAAAGGTTAGCAATGGAATACTAGATCGCATATTACGGCAACTCCATCTCATACGTGTGACGTACAGCGAAGAGATGAGAGATATGCAATTTATACTGACTTTGGCAAGGTGTTGCCATTACTCACTATATTGGCACAAGAGCACAGTAACATGTGGGACATGTTTAGAGATCACTATGAATATGATTCAAGGGTGATTGGCTCACAGTGCAAGTGGGAGTCTGTTGGTATGTATGCCCTGAGAGCCAATCATGGGATGATTGGTGGGATGCATTAAGATTGATTTGATAAACATCAAAGGCAAGCTTCCAATTCTTTCTGGTTCAGTCATATGAGATAGTGATAGAACAGATTGAATGTCTAGAGAATGACAGTACTCAATGACGTATGCTTTCAGGTTAAGGACCTGAACGATGAGATCATACGGATGCTAAGAGTTTGTACATTCTTGTTATTTCCCTAGTCGGATGTCATTGTGGAAGGTAGATAGACAACAATGACACACAAGACTAGATTGTGGTGTTGGTTGATGACAGAATCTCATTAGTCATGATATAGAGATATCAAACCAAACACATAGGTACTTGTTAGAGAACAAGGTACCGGACAGACCCATCGTGAGTTTGACACATGGAACCATAAGATGGTAGTCACAGTCAGTTTTCACAGTGATGGTGGTGAGTGTGATTCTTAGACCTAAAATCACTGCACTCAACACATGTCGTTGGGCACACTTTGACATCATCAAACGCAGTCCTGAAACATGGGTTGTTATAAAGGTGATGATTGGGTGGCTTTGACACATGGGGCTTTTGAGGGGTGAGTGATAGATATGGGATTTGTCCCTCTTGAGGGAGTTTGATATCCAAGGCCACTTGATGAGTAGGATTGAGATAGGCATGCGCACGCATGTGTGAATCAGTATGTGATATTGATGTCATACATATCTCCTTCAATCTACTCTGAGATCAAGAAAGTGAATGAACGTTGACAGGATGATTGTTCCATGCCTTAAGTTTATTTGGGATATCAGTGACAAAGGAATTATACATTCACTGTAACACCATTTAAGGATTGTAGGATGAAAGTTGTTCTCCAACTTTCTACTTTCACTTTGGTAGCACTGATGTGTGACTAGGCACCGCTCTTTGCTTGTGAAGTCATAAGTGTTATGGACTTTCATTGCCAACGTGAAATGGACCTGCAGGGTCACACACGTAGGATTTAACCTGGAAGAGGAGTTTTGTCCACAAAGCAATGTTTAGATTGATTACTAAAGGAGTTTAGTAGTTCAAATAAACACTCAATCAGTCGATGGCTCAATATCGTATGGTTCAAGGTGTTGGACGCATTGATTGGAGTATCGGATTGATTGAAATCGCAATTGACTGATTTTGCCCAACCTGTGCTCCCAACCGATCGGTTCATGTGATGAACCGGTCGGCTGAGGATGCTGAACCGGTCGACTGGAGTGTCTAGGCTGATCGGCTCATGCCCAGGTTGAAACGACCGGTTCAAGGGTTGAACCGATCGGCTCAACTGGTGCAACCGACCAGTTGGGAAAAGTCATGTCGGCAAGAATTTTCCTTTGGTTTCAAATTGCCCAATTCGATTGGGAATAACATTGGTATTCGATACCAATTGAGAACGAAACAAGGAAAGTCTTTTTGAGCCGGATTAGGACCATGAACCGATCGGTTCAGGGAACCAACCAATCGGTTGGAGTGCCCCAAACGATCGGCTCAGGTCCAACCGATCGGCTCAATGGCCGAACCGATCAGTTCAGTTGTGAACCGATCATTTCAAGTTGCGAACCGGTTGCTTTTTGTGGAAAATTCTCGAACCCTTCTACTCCTGCTTTAGTCCCATATTGCCGGACACAGAGAACCCTGTCCCATGACCCACCTATATATATAGGGGTATTGGGGGCTTCTCAAAGGACAACTCAATGCAAGCCGGTTGCTTTGCAAAGTTGTCGTTCTCTCTGGTTTTGGTAACCGAGAGAGATCCCGAGCAAGTGCTTCCCGCAAAAGGGAGGTGCAGCAAGGGAAGGACAACTGTAGTTGCAACTGGTAGCAGGAGAGTGTGTTGGCGACTAGTACGTCAACAGGAGGGTGTGACTCCTTCCACTTCCTTGTGGGACAAGGAGAGTGGAGTTCCAGGTGGTCCGTGTGGACTACTACAGAGGTGGGAGGACACTGCCGCTTAGGAGGACAACTGTAATCCGACAGTCTGGTAGGAGGAGGAGTCGTCAGTCCCGGTGTGACCAGGAGCTGCACAGACGCCATCTAAGACCGGAGTTGAAGACCGCGCATTGCGCGAGGTATTGTCACCGAGCAAGCCTCGGGACAAGGTATGATTCCGCAAACCATCCTTTCCTATTATATAGACGTTGACGCGTTTCCTCGGTATGGGTTGGGGAGAAAATTTTTGTTTCCGCTACCTTCTCTGTCTCCCCTAAAACCCAACAATTACAACCTTCCAGGCACATATACTATCTACCACAACAAAGGAAGGTCACTTAACAGGGACCATTTTAGAAAGATCCTTTTAAAAAGAGCATGAGTACACAAAAAGTTGTTCAAAGTACTCTGTGCAACTCTACTAGAAGAATTTCTACATGTCGAGAAAATACAACCTATTTCAATGGCACCACACATCTAGCAAGTCAACTTTTTAATAAAAAAGACAAATCCACTAATGTGAAAGAACTACAATGTGCAGTGAGCAACGAGGAGATAAAATTTATAATCATGCCTATAAGGACTATAAAGCACTGGGCACTTATTGTCATCAACCTATATGAGAGACGTACAATAGTGTTCAATCGTTGCATAGTTGAATTAGAAGACACTTCATTGGTTTACAAAAACAAGGAAGCAAGAGATATTTTAAAGGTGCCACTATGTCTACAGCGGGCTATTCGGACAACAAACAGCCAACACCAAGGGATGTGGAAACAATTCTCAATTTTTAAAAAGGTCCCTCAAGAAAAGGCTGTAATAGGGGATTGCACCTTCATAGTACTCAGGATGATGGAAGCAATCAATAAGGGAATCCTGCTAGAAAACCTCTACATAGAAGACTTACATGGCCTACATGGTGTCTATGCAATGGAGGTTATCTATGATCGCCGCTTCTTCAACGACTCGGCGATGCCTTCAGACACTATAGCACCTCAGATTCACCAAAAAATACCTCTACCCAAAAAGAAAACTTGAAGGGAAAGACTTAAAACCTTATGGGTTGATCCAAAAGAACCCGCTAGAGCATCTGCTAGGAAGGAAGGGTCAGCAGCCGACACTCCTAACAAAGTAGAGAAACAACCTAAAAGCAAGCTAGAACACCCTCCTTTGGTAGAAAAACACAAAGAACAACCTCCAGTTCATGAGCCTGAAGAAGGGGAGATAGAGGAAGATGATATGTCAGAGATAAAACTTGATGGGCCAGTAGGAGAAATAGTGCCAGCCTTCAAGGATTTTGATAGGTCGAGCTACGAAATCTTGTCACTAGAATCCCTACAGCTGATAATGAAATTTTTAAGGGAAGGTGACACCACGGAAGATGCAAACTTCAAAAGGGATGGAATTTGTGTACTAAAGGACAACCTCAAAGATACTTTGAAAATAGGAGGGTACCTTTCAGTCAACACTATATCATCCTATCTGGCACTGCTGAATGAGAACATGCCAAATGTGCATATGGCCTACTTCCTCTTAGTAGATGATATATTGAAGGATAAAAGGTCAGCCGAAAAAGACTGCCTACTGTAACGCCTAGCGACCTCTCTTCCAGACTATATATTCCTGCCCATCCTACATGATAGTCATTGGACTCTACTAGTAGTCAATACTATAGCTAGGACTGCAGCTCTATGCAAGTGCTCAGATGCAGCCTTTGCACTCAACAAATGCAAGAACATGACTACTACAAAGACACCTACAGAATAGAAGTTAGTTGTAACGACCCCGCCCGATAACCCCCAATTAAGGGAAACTAGAAGGTCAGAGCCATTATCCCAATTAACAGGATCAAAGGTTCGACAAATAATCAATAACAATTATTAAATTCTACCAACTATACTGAAATATGGTAAAAATAAAAACTTTGCATACCTTTAGAAAACTTGGATCTCTAAACTTCTATCCACATATGAATTCTACTCAAACTAATCCTCCTTGTATTTTAATTCATCTATTTCACAATATTACGATTTACTGTTTGTCCTTTTGGCTTGTACCTAAAACACTGACAAACAAAACGTCGGTCAGCATAAAGATGGTATATGGGGGAAACAATAATCATGCAACTATGATAACAATGTAATCAGTCAATTATGATTTAAACAAACAACTTTACATTTTCTGCATAACTGCTCAATCCCTACATACCCTAGCCTCTGCACTGTCCCTGCAATGGACCTGGATGCTACCTTCCTTATGGTAGATCCCCATTAAACCCCTCATGATCCCACCTAATAGGTGAACCAGTTTCTAGGGTTGAGTCATATGGCACTACCCGTAGGTAGCCCACTCCTTAACTCATGGCATGCTAAAGAGTCTCATGGCACTACACGTGGGTAACCCAATTTCTAACTCACGATAACCTAGGCCTTGCTCTAGGTTACCGCTTTTTAGCCTTTATAAAGCCATAGAGGTGGACCAGGATCTAAGCCAGTCATGTATGCACATTTATAGTGATAATCATAGTCACTTTATAGTTGCATGAAATAAATAGGCATCCAACAGTTATTTCCAAGCAACTGATAAAACGTTCAGGAATCACCGTGAAACTAGAGCGATTATTCATAAGCATAACCACATACATGTCAGGCTGATTTGAGACAGAATAACCCATGCAAGTAAGAAATCCAAGAAAGCACCCATACAAGATCCTGAAATAACCATACAATTTCCATTTATTACTGAGGTCATCAAGATCTATTAAACCTAGCTCGCTTCCTAGGGTTTCTAGTTCACTTTTAGGGTTTCCATTGCAATTAGGGTTTCCCTTCATCTTTTACTATTTTAAACCCTAATTTTATACCATTACTCATAAACCCTTATTATCTTATCTATTCTTTAATATTAAGGTTATCTTTTAACCACATATAACCCTAATTACATTTTAAGGCACATTTAAAAGTCCATTAAGCCTCTTTTACATTAAAGCTACTATTTTTATCCTTTTAATCCATGATAAGATCATTATGCTCATTTATCATCAATTCATAGTTCATTATAATACAAATCACATATGAGCTCTATTCGTCATTAATTCTACCTTTTTATTCATTAGAAAACCATAATTACTACATTAAGGGTATTTATCCACAATTAGAAACTTTTATACTCAAAATAGCTTAGAATCATCAAAACTTAGCATTATTCGTGATTTTGAATTATTACAGCCATTAAGAGTCACATTTACTAATATTAGGGTTGCAAGGCACATTAAAGCATGTTTATGCACAGGAAACTCTAAATTAACAAATTACATGCAAAGTTCATCCTTTTTGTGTTTAATGTACCTTTTTACAATTAACTTGTTAATATCAACTTTAATCATCCATTAAACCCTACTAAATACATTAATCATCTCCCAATAGGGTTTCTTAATCTTTAATTCATTAAAGTTGATACATTACACTACTGTTCGAATTTAAAGAGAAATTAGCCTTCAAATATATTTTTATTGAATTCCTCTCATTTTTCTGAGCAAATTTCATATATTACGCATATTCATCTGAGCTACGGTTAATTAGATATGAATTTTGCAAAATTATTTACTTTGGGCCAATCAGATTGTGCCACCTCACTTCATCCATGCAACGTGATCTCACGATTTGGAAAACATAACATAATGATGATGTTGTCCTTGGTTAAGTCGGCCAGCTCTTCAGCCCTTGGAGGGCAAAATGGTCCAACACCCCCAATCCTTCATCTTCCTCATCGTGACGCTGCCAGGTGCGCTGACCTGCAGCCCTAGTCGCGATCGGCACGACGTTTGCTGCTCCTCCTGGACTCGACGGCCACCAGAGGGAGATCCCTCACCTCCGCCGTGCTCCTGCACATACAGGGCACCTCGGAAAAGTAGCCACAATGGCTGGTTTCAGTTTTCCAATTTTGCAAGTCGACCTGCAGCCAACCTACTGTGATGTGCAGGTGTTGGGCCATACTTCTCTCTGGTGCCGTAGGAGTGTCGCACTCAGTTAAGCTTCTCGATCCTCTGCTCCGCATTGCTCCCGGGGTTGCATCACCCCTCAGATAGGGTTTTGGATGGAAACAACGAAGAGAAAGAGAGAGTTGTGTGGGATCTCTCTCCTGGACTCGGCCCAGGGTTCTCTGTCCTTTTATAGATGAGGGTAACAACGCCCTATGATGCTTGCTCATGAAGCAGCCAAGCCCTCTTCCAATTAAGAATGTGCTTCCTTCACTAATAAGCAAGTTTCTCTCTCTTAAACATCTCCTTAAAACAACATATTCATTGGATTTTTGGGAATATGAAAATATTCTCCCTTATTCTCTTTTGACTTGCTTTTTAATCTGTTAATCATGAAATTATGTTTTCCTTAAGTAGAAACTACCACTTCTTTAACAAAGCTACAAAAACCATTAATAATGTATCACATTATCCTCTTATTTTGCTTTATTGATATTTTCTCTTTCTTTCTTATCCATTGGGGCTCCTTGGACCCCAAGATACTCTAAAATTTCGAAATTCCCTTTTAAGGATACTTATTATCCTTCTAGATGCATCTATATTCATTATTTCACATTATCTTGTTTATTTCTTATTAAAATATCTCTTTTTGAGGATTTCTCTTTATTTCTCTTTTATTTTCCTCATTAGTATTCCTTTTAACATTAGGAATCCTTGGGATACAAAATTCCACAAGGATAGCTCAAATACACCTCTTTCCACTTATTTTCCACATTTTATCATTGTTTTCAATTTCTTTCTTAATAAAGAAATACTTAATTGATATTTTCTTTTCTTATTGCTTTCTTTTTGCAACTTTGGACTCCTTGGAACCCAAGGAACGCAAGAGACACAAAATCCATATTTGGATTATATATTTATACCTTCTGTAGGTTTCTACATTTTTATTTTCTCCATTTCTTATTAATAATGGAGTTCCTTCTGTCTCTTCCTTGTTATTGGGCCCAATAGCCAATGAAGCCCACAAAATAATCATCAAGGCTATTGTAAATGAAATCCATTTATTCAAAACAAATCATATCTCTATTTGTTCAAATATCTTTAATATGAAAAATCACATTTCCCACCAAAAGAACCCAAAAGTTGGGGTTGTAACATCCTCCCCCTCTTATAGGAATTTTGCCCTCAAAATTCCATCAAGTAAACAAACAATTCAGGATAAGACTTTTACATGTCCATCATTGTCCCCTATGTGGATTTGCCCTATCCATGGTGCTTCCAAAGAACCTTTATCATCACATATTCCTTTCTCTGAGTTCTTTCACCATGGCATCTATAAATATCCTCATAGGTGACTCAGGTCATTTCAGCCTCCCTTGGGGCTCACTAGGTTCATTGCTTCGCACATGGTCCGGGTACCTCACATAGTGCTCTAAATTGGACACATGAAACTCATCACACATCACATTATCATGAGTGGTAAGGGCAAACTTAACCTTCTCCACCAAACCATGTCAAAAGAACCCATGCATCAGGAACTCAGCTCTCTTATCTATAACTTAGAGGGGTCGGATTTTCATGTCACATATTCCCCCATAGTGAACTGCATGTCAGTCTACCTTGCATCAGCTTACAACTCATGTCGTCTCTGGGCTCCTTTCAGCCATTGCATGATCAAAGCAACTTCATATGCATACACTGTGGTCCTTTCTTGACCTTCACGAGGTCCCTTCACAAACATCATCTTAATGAAGTGGTGACTGACACAACCTCCCTTTCAGAGCTTCTTTACAACCCGATACTGATTATGGTGGTTATCATCACATCTTACAAAGGACAAGAACTGTCTCTATGTATCACCCTAAATGAGCACACAAGCTCTCATCAGACCCTCTAGTCTGGATCACACTAACCATTAGTTAGGGATGATAAACAGTACTAACATCGAGTTCTTCATGTACGTACTTCCACCTTATGGAAGTGAACCTTTAGGTTATACTCAAGAACTTTTGAACTCACATCATGGCGTAGTTGAACCATATCTCTCATATGTAGTTCAATTGTATCTATCCCTTGACAGTACTCTTTCTTTCTCATGTCATCTAGGTAAGGTGATCTACCATAATCCATATTGCATCTTGACCTTCCTTGGTCTAGGGGAGACTTACCATGACATCCATAGTGATGAACTCTCATTCCCTCTGAGGAACTCTTTTATCTTCTATAGTGATACACTAGGTAACTGATGTTCGTCCTTCACCTTTTGACTTACATGGAAACATACCCCATGCAACTTCATCCTAAGCATCCAAAGTACTATTGTCACTTATTATCCTGGTAGTACCAAGGTATATGGTAATCTTAAATCATGATCTCTTATATGTCATGATTCCTCAAGATCAATTCTGTAGAAACCCTAAACCACTCTCATCAGGGTTTTCTCACCTTCTATTCCAAAGAAGTGCATCTGAGGTTCTACAATCATCCTTTCTTTACATCGAGGCCTAAGCTGGCTAACCAAACAACCATTAACGTGTTCAACAGATCTTGTTCCATCTGAGTGTTAGCCAAACTTATCTCTTTTTCAACTTAGGGTTAACCTAACAACCCCTTTCTAATCTCTAGCTAAACTAGGCAGCTGCATTTCATCTAGAGCATCTATTACCACCGCACATCCTTAGGTGTTAGGTAAAGTTGAATACATACACCTCCATATATTCCACTTATTTATCTCATCTTAGCTCCTGGCCTATCTTCATCAAGAAAACTCTGAGCTTATTCTCTTGGTTTTTCAAACTCAACCTTGTATGACTCATATCTCATGATGAAAACACCCTCATAAGATGACTACATTGTTTCTCCTATTGTTTGTAAACCATCCATGTATCATTCACTCCACCAGGGCATGTTATCATCTCTATCCTCATACCTCATAGCAACGTTCCAACTCGCATCATCTTTTATCCTTGGTGTATGGCATGCATATTGTCCTATCCCTCACTCCCATAACAAGAGGAAATAAGAATTTTGCTGCAGTCCAACTACAGAGTTCTTCCTGTTCTAAGAGTAGGGATGGTACATCCCACCTTACCAGTACCCCTTTAAATCTAAGTTGAAACGTGCAACTTATGCCTCTACATCCCAAAAATCTTGATATCAAAGTTACTTCCATGGAAACTGGTCTCGAACCTACTAGGGTTCACACACATCCCTTGGTCATCTACTCTAGGTTTATAGGGTGTCGGTACTTTTGGGGTCATCCCTCTTCCCTTATGCATCCAGAGAGTGCCCTACTCATCCGCCCTTTGGGTCCCATGAGTTCATGAAGGTGATCAATCTCCTAACCCATGGCCCTCAGACAATGGTAGTTGTTACCTCCTGACCCTATGGTCATGTACAACTAGGGAATTAGGAAACTCCTACTTCCATCAGTCTTATCCCTACCTAATCCTAGGATAGACTTAGGATTCTAACATAGTACATGTTCAACTTAGAACCTTACCCAAGCCTTCAACATCTCTCTCTCTACATTCATGGGCTGACTTTCATACTTTCATAAGGGTCATGGCAACCTACCTACCCTGGGTCAGGCCCCATACCGGTTACCTCCATGGTAACACATCCACATGCACTTAGAGATGGTTATCTATGGGTCTATAGGTTCATTCTCATGCCATGTACTTTTCACTTGGCTTCTCAAGATCCTATGAGACCTCTTTAGGTTTCCCATAAAACTGGTATACTCCCTACCAAAGGGTCCCTCTCCCCAGATGGGAGGAAACTACAACTTTTGACAACAAGGTCATAAACATCCATAGGGTTTATATTCACATGAGCATGCTTATCCCAGCAGCCACTAAGGCACAAGCAGACCACCTACTAAACCATGCTAGGTCATACTTGTTCTCATCCTCAACATTGTATCAAGATCATACCTTCCCATGTCATCACTTAGTTTTGGGGGTTCATCCAACATACCTTAAACTCAAGGGGATTCCCTTTTCTGTAAACATGAGGAGTATCGTGCTCGAAACTATAGAAACTCAAATCTTATCAGGAGCATCAGGTACACCACTTCCCCTCTTAGTCCTAGGAACCCTAGGTTCACTTTTGGGTGTCCAACTGCATGCTCAATCTCTTAACCATGAATCAAGCATGTATAAGGCATGACATGCACTTCCTGTCATCCTTCTACTCGAGCAACACTTCAGAGTTAAGTCCTCCTCGAGGGCAACCAAATAGGTATAAAGCCTCACAACTGGTTACTTAAACCTGCTCAAGGTCTAAGGCACTCTTTGTCTCATCTATATCATAGGTACAGAGGTACCAGCAGACTCATCCTCTCTCTAGGGTTTGGTTCCTCTAAAGGCAACCAAGATATCATCCACTTAGGTCGCATCATCCTCAACTCCCTACTTTTCCTCATATCTCGGAGTCTAGGTTTCCAACCTTCTTTCTTGGGGTCCTACTCTCTCTCTCTCTCTCTAGAGATAACCCTACAAACAACCTAACTATTAGAGGTCCTCTCTTAATGAAGGTGGATCAATCTCACCAGTAAACCTCTACATGGTGAAACCTTTTTTTTTGCTCAGTAAGCGCCTTCCTCTTTATTAGACCACAAAACAAAGTTTATGTACAAGTAAGGTTTAAAAGAAAAACTGCAAACCACCTATACATCCGATCTATAAAAGAAAACCCAACTCAATCATATAGGGATACAAGAACCCTGATGTTGTTCCAGCATTTGTTATTATCTGAAGATAAATTTCTAAAAGTTCTGCAGTTTCTCTCTTTCCAGATGATGAAAAGAGTAGACAAATAAAACAGCTGCTGTTTCTTTGACCTCGACCTCAAACAGTCTTCTAGACATCCAGGAGCCTTTCCAATGTACCCATTGTTAACTCCCATCTTCCAAATAGTAGCAGCCACCTTGCAACTGAAAAAAAGGTGAATAATACTTTCAGAATCCTCCTCACACAGAATACATCGAGAAGCTAACTGGAATCCCATCTTCTTAAGATAATCCTGCGTAGGTAGTTTACATGGTGAAACCTATGTTCACACTTATGCTTGCTCAAGGTTATCCATATCTATCCTGGCCAGGGTTTCAACCTACTACTCACACTACTGACGTATTCTGGGTACCTACTATGCCATGCTCATATAAGCTCATGGGGTTTCCATAGGTTCTTCCCTAACCTCATCAACAAAGGAGCTATCCTTCTCTCTACCATGCACGACCCTTTCCAGGGTTGGGTTGCCAAAGGCACTAGGTCATCCAACCTCATAAGGCTCACAATGGCATGGGCATCCAAAGGCATGCCCACACACCTGGTCTATCATGACATCTAACTTCATCATGTCATCTCTCTCTCTAACCACCACATAGGGTTAGGGTTAGCATCATCCTCAAAGGATGTGTCAGGCCTCTACTTATACTGGAGATCTCTACCTCCATGACCAACTCTCTTTACTTATCCTCCTGACAAGAAGGTCTAGCCTCAGGTCTCTCCTGAGGGCATGACAACTTATGTCATACGACCTAAGCATGTATCTATTCTTTTACGCTTAATCTATTAAGCTTATGTCCATGACATCTTATTTACATGCTTTTTATTAATTTGGTGGAGGATTCCTTAAACCTTATCAACCTTATCCATACCTCAAGAGGGTGACGAAAAGAGCAAAAACCCTAATCCTTAAGATCCTTAACATCATTTAAGTTGAGAAGGGATGAACAAGATGAGAGAGTCCTAAAGGTATCTTATTTCAATTCAAATCCTGAGACTTTAGCCAGGCAATCACACGGATCCGGGAGTCCTTGTATTCCAACTAGCGGTGCGGAAGAAAATCTTGCCAATCCTCGGGCGTGATCCTTTTCTAGACACCACTATCTTTCGGAAACTCCTCTAATAACTCCCTTGGGTTCTACAGAATTTGTAAAATTTAATAATTATTAAAGATTATCCCAATTAATAGGATCAAAGATTTGACAAATAATCAATAAAAATTATTAAATTCTACCAACTATACTGAAATATGGTAAAAATAAAAACTTTGCATACCTTTTGAAAACTTGGATCTCTAAATTTATATCCACATATGAATTCTACTCTAACTAATCCTCCTTGTATTTTAATTCATGTATTTCACAATATGACGATTTACTGTTTATCCTTTTGGCTTGTACCTAAAACGCCGTCAAACAAAACATCGGTCAGCATAAATCTGGTATATGGGGGAAACAATAATCATGCAACTATGATAACAATGTAATCAGTCAATTATGATTTAAACAAACAACTTTACATTTTCTGCATAACTGCTCAATCCCTACATACCCTAGCCTCTGCATTGTCCCTGCAGTGGACCTAGATGCTACCTTCCTTATGGTAGATCCCCATTAAACCCCTCATGATCCCACCAAATAGGTGCACCAGTTTCTAGGGTTGAGTCACATGGCACTACTCGTAGGTAGCCCACTCCTTAACTCATGGCATGCTAAAGAGTCTCATGGAACTACACGTGGGTAGCCCAATTTCTAACTCACGATAACCTAGACCTTGCTCTAGGTTACCCCTTTTTAGCCTTTGCAAAGCCACAGAGATGGACCAGGATCTGAGCCGGTCATGTATGCACATTTATAGTGATAAACATAGTCATTTTATAGTTGCATGAAATAAATAGACATCCAACAGTTATTTCCAAGCAACCGATAAAACGTTCGGGAATCATCGTGAAACTAGAGCGATTATTCATAAGCGTAACCACATACCTGTCAGGATGATTTGAGATAGAATAACCCATGCAAGTAAGAAATCCAAGAAAGCACCCATACAAGATCCTGAAATAACCATACAATTTCCTTTTATTACTCAGGTCATCAAGATCTATTAAACCTAGCTCATTTCCTAGGGTTTCTAGTTCACTTTTAGGGTTTCCATTGCAATTAGGGTTTCCCTTCATCTTTTACTATTTTAAACCCTAATTTTATACCATTACTCATAAACCCTTATTATCTTATCTATTCTTCAATATTAAGGTTATCTTTTAACCACATATAACCCTAATTACATTTTAAGGCACAATTAAAAGTCCATTAAGCCTCTTTTACATTAAAGCTACTATTTTTATCCTTTTAATCCATGATAAGACCATTATGCTCATTTATCATCAATTCATAGTTCATTATAATGTAAATCACATATGAGCTCTATTCATCATTAATTCTACCTTTTTATTCATTTGAAAACCCTAATTACTACATTAAGGGTATTTATTCACAATTAGAAACTTTTATACTCAAAATAGCTTAGAATCATCAAAACTTAGCATTATTCACGTTTTTGAATAATTAAAGCCATTAAGAGTTGCATTTACTAATATTAGGGTTTCAAGGCCCATTAAAGCATATTTATGCACAGGAAACTATAAATTAACCAATTTCGTGCAAAGTTCATCCTTTTTGTGTTTAATGTACCTTTTTACAATTAACATGTTAATATCAACTTTAATCATCCATTAAACCCTACTAAATACATTAATCATCTCCCAATAGGGTTTCTTAATCTTTAATTCATTAAGGTTGATAAATTAGACTACTTTTCAAATTGCAAGAGAAATGCCTTCAAATATATTTTTATTTAATTCCTCTCATTTTTCTGAGAAAAATTCATATATTATGTGTATTCATCTGAGCTACGGTTAATTAGATATGAATTTTGCAAAATTACTTACTTTGGGCCGTTCACATTGTGCCACGTCACTTCATCCATGCAACGTGATCTCGTGATTTGGAAAACATAATGTAATGACAATGTTGTCCTTGGTTAAGTCGGCCAACGCTTCAGCCCTTGGAGGGCAAAATAGTCAAACGCCCCCAATCCTTCATCTTCCTCATCGTGACGCTGCCAGGTGCGCCGACCTGTAGCCCTAGTCACGATCAGCGTGACGTCTGCTACTCCTGGACTCGACGGCCACCGGAGGGAGATCCCTCACCTCCGTCCTACTCCTGCACGTACAGGGCACCTCGGAAAAGTAGCCACAATGGCCGGTTTCAATCCGCCAGTTCTGCAAGTTGACCTGCAGCCAACCTACTGCGATGTGCAGGTGTTGGGCCATACTTCTCTCTGGTGCCATAGGAGCATCGCACTCAGTTAAGCTTCTCGCTCCTCTTCTACGTATTGCTCCCGGGGTTGCACCACCCCTCAGATAAGGTTTTAGACAAAAATAAATAAGAGAAAGAGAGTTGCATGGGATCTCTCTCCTAGACTCATCCCAGGGCTCTCTCTCCTTTTATAGATGAGGGTAACAACGCCCTATGATGCTTTCTCACAAAGCAGCCAAGCCCTCTTCCTATTAGGAATGTTCTTCCTTCACTAATAAGCAATTTCTCTCTCTTAAACATCTCCTTAAAACAACATATTCATTGGATTTTTGGGAATATGAAAATATTCACCCTTATTCTCTTTTGACTTGCTTTTTAATCCGTTAATCAAGAAATTATGTTTTCCTTAAGTAGAAAATACCACTTCTTTAACAAAGCTACAAAAACCATTAATAATGTATCACATTATCCTCTTATTTTTCATTATTGGTATTTTCTCTTTCTTTCTTATCCATTGGGGCTCCTTGGACCCCAAGAAACTCTAAAATTTTGAAATTCCCTTTTAAGGATACTTATTATCCTTCTAGATGCATCTATATTCATTATTTCACATTATCTTGTTTATTTCTTATTAAAATATCTCTTTTTGAGGATTTCTCTTTATTTCTCTTTTATTTTCCTCATTGGTATTCCTTTTAACATTAGGAATCCTTGGGATACGAAATTCCACAAGGATAACTCAAATACACCTCTTTCCACTTATTTTCCACATTTTATCATTGTTTTAAATTTCTTTCTTAATAAAGAAATACTTAATTGATCTTTTCTTTTCTTGTTGCTTTCTTTTTGCAACTTTGGACTCCTTGAACCCAAGTAACCCAAGAGGCACGAAATCCATCTTTGGATTATATATTTCTGCCTTCTAGAGGTTTCTGCATTTTATTTTCTCCATTTCTTATTAATAATGGAGTTCCTTTTGTCTCTTCCTTGTTATTGGGCCCAATATCCAATAAAGCCCACAAAATAATCATCAAGTCTATTGTAAACGAAATCCATTTATTCAAAAAAAATCATATCTCTATTTGTTCAAATATCTTTAATATCAGAAATCACATTTCCCACCAAAAGAACCCAAAAGTTGGGGTTGTAATAGTAGTCACGTGAGCCGAAGCAATCGTAGAAATAATCAAAGATCATGGGAAAGGGTACAAGTATAAAGAAGGCAAAGACTTGAAGAAGACATAGTTCTAACATAAAAACCCTCAACAAGTACCTCTGTGAAATGATTGTGGCTTCTATTGTCTGGCCTGGATGATCACCCTAGCTACAATTAATATGAAGGTGGAGGGCATGCAACATGAACAATACCACCAACTACGTAGAGTATATGCCAGCATGTTCCTTGAGTCAAAGTGGGTGACCACAAACAACTAGCAACTATAAAGAAAGCCTCGTTTATACATCCAACTCCAATTTTGACACCCCGGGTCGGGTGACTAATAAGTTTGGAGGAGGAGTCATAAACGGGCTTGAGAGGTACAATTTTATCACCAAAATTTTCAAAAAAACTTCTTATACATATTCTCATTTTTTCTACATCAAGTATGAGAAACAAATTTTTCTAATAATTTTACTTTTAGAAATTTTGCTACAAGTCACAGTTTTGCTTAGCCCCTTCTTAGACTTGTCATTCCCCCTGTTGAATGTTGTAGTGCTATCATTTCTAGAGAGGCACAAATGAGCGACTAATACACATAAAAGTAAAAATAAGAAGCATAACAATATGGTTTTATCTCATTCTTACGAAAAAATATTGTGTGTGGAACAATCCTAAGTCTATGAAATCCTTGGAAATTGGAGGACGTTACATAGCCATACTACTCCCGACCAATCACCCTAACATGACGGTTCTAGCTAGAAAATCCTCACCTCCCTAGAGATGGAAATAGCTGCCCCTTCCAAGTTTAATTATCCCCACTTTGGGATGAAAAGAGGCTTGGCCACCCAGAAAATCATTTAAAAACCCCTCACCCAAACCTAAGAGGAGATATGAAAAAACAAAAAGAAACAAATTTGAGAGTTGTGCCTAAAAGATTTCGAAAGATCCCATACGGCCGGGGTATTTCTACACTCATGAATGCAGATATTTCATGCCCGTAAGTGGAGTCCTGAAGCCAAGTATATCCACCTACAACCCCAAGAAACCCTCAGGAAACAACTGACTTAATGTGAGGAGCCCTTGGGGAAATATTATCCTTACGATAGCTTGTGGGTGAGGGAAATTGAGGAGTGTAGGAAAACACTAAAAGTGTGAAACCTACCTGAGCACACTAGCATAGGGCCAACAAAAAAATAAAGGAAGGGTGTGAAAGATACCCCTCAAGGGGATGTTCTACAAGTATGGCTAGAAACCTAGCACAGGGAAGGGTAAGTCATTGAGACGGAGAGCCCTTTACTACCAAAAGGCATTGGCAAGGATTTAAACTCATGCATCTCTGGATATGATGGGGAGAAAATAGAATCTCAGGATTCAAAATGGACATACCATGAGAGTTTTGTTGTAAGAATGAGATAACTCTGAAATGGTAGGCTTTCTAAAAGATTTTGTTATTGACATCTCATCTATCTATGATTTCGAGCCTACCATTATCCTAAGGATAGGCTCAATCCTATGTTTGGGGGAATTGATAACATCTCATTTTGTGTACTTTTTGCATATGATTTATGCCTCCACTAGAATACCATTTATGGATTTCTCCAATTATTTTAGTGCCTTAGTGTCAAAATCTTAACTTCATGCATCTTTTACTTTTGTAGGGTCATACTATGCCATGACCATAGTTAATGTTGCGATCGTGGTTGTATAGCACATTAGTGACCCTATCGTGGCTGATGACTCCATTCCCACTTCTTCGCACTACGACCGTGACCCTCTCACCAAATCAACGCCCTGTGGTCGTGGCCATACCACAACTGAGGTTCCCCCTTGACCGTGGTAGACAACTAGTACCCCACGGCTGTGATTGAGGTTGTGATCGAGGACATATCATGGTCGAGACCAAACTGTGACTGCGGCCTAGAGGTTAAGTCAGTGGGAAGCGTCTATAAATAGACCCCCACCTCAACCTGTCAAAAGATTAGATCATCAAGAACCATGAAGTGCTGCCAAACTCCAGAGTCACCCACATCCATAGACATCAGTCTTTGATCTCTGAAGACAGAAAATGAAGGAAAGAGAAGATTGATCGCCCTCTTCTTCAAATGAAGAAGCCTCCGCAGCTACGCCCACTCTAGATCTAGATTTGAAGAAGTACAGTTGATGTATTGCCATATTCTTTGTCTATCTAGATCTATCATATTCATCATGTTGTACTCCTCCTCTTTATGGTTATTAATGTATCTATCATTCTGTGACACCGTTATGATGCCCGTAAATATATATGGCTAAACATCTAACTTGGGTTGGGAGTAGCCACTAAGTCTCTCCCAATATGCATTTTTTTCTTCCCTTTGAACATATATATGCTCTTATCAAGATTATCTCCATAATCTTGTTTTTAATGCTTCACTTGTATGCTTATTTACCATCTTGTGATGTTTGATTTTTGGTACCTTGAAAGAATAGTACCAACCTTATCTAGTGTTATGGAGTAGTATGAATGCATGAAAGTGTTGGAATGCTAAAGCTAACAGTCATATGGTTTTCTTCGTGGTTGTTGGGCCATCATCTTGAGAGAGCGAGGTTGCCTTAAAACCCAGATCTATTCTAATCTCGAGAGATGAGGGAATAAACATTTTTATGATCGCTTGTAATCTTGATAGGAGTATACGAAGGGGTGAGTTTTGCATGTTGTTGAGAAACCTTAGTAGGTGAAACCAGGTACCATGGGTAGAGGCTTTTTCCCTAGTACCATGGGTGCCTTTTAGTCTTCTTCAATGATAGAAACAAATTTGAGTTCTTCAAAGTCCGCTTTACAGTTTTCCTCTATGTTGTCTAGGAGAGAGAGAAATTTCTTCACATGTTTGTAAGTTAGCTCATGAGCAGAGTATGATTATTTTCCCAAGAGGGTTTTCAAAAGTGGGTATATCTTACCGTAGTTGTGCATTTCAATATGGTCAATGAGGAAGCATTTTTCTTTAAATGAGGGACATTGAGTCTCTCAAAGACCTTGAGTTCAAGCATGTCTATCTAATTCCTTAATGTTAAGATTCCAGCTTCAGTTTTGATCAAGGCTCTAGCAGTTGTAAGAAATGAGCTCCCAAATATGAGGGGATTTTGGCAATCCTCCTTGATGTCCATGATGACAAAATAATAGAGGACATAATAGTTGGGCCATGTTCAGACATAGATGTCTTCTTTGATCCCCATAGGAGTGGCCATTGAAGAGTCAGCAAGTTGTATCACTATGTCAGTGGACAGGATGTTGGTGGAGAAGATGTGAATTTACATAAATTGTAGGGCATCATTAAAATACTTTCCTCAAGGTCAACTATACCTTTTTAGCATTTGGAATACGCAATAAAGTAGGAGATGCCAAATGATATCAGATCCTTGAGTTTCTATGGCATCTTGCTCTGGATAATATCAGCCATCATCTTTTATAGCTTCACAAAGTTGTGCTCTTATGTTGTGTACTTGAGAGTGATGCGAGCTATAAAGAATTAAGTCAAAGAATGAATTTATTCTAGAGCATCAAGGAAGGGAATGTTTACATAAAGATCTTAATTCTCTCCATGAACTACATAAATCTCAAGTCTATCCATGTGTAAGCAAGTCAACTTTACTAGGGTGGTCGAGGATTGTAAATGCGTAATACTGGAATAGAATCACTTGGTGTAGTTTTTAGGTCCTTTTCTATATCAGATGTATTTCTCATCATTGGAGTTCCAATCACTAGTTCAACTATATATCTAGTGGGGTGACTTCTTCATCATCACCCTCTTCAAGAATCATCTTGTTAGTTATAAGGTTGTTGGTTCTAGTAGCACAACCCCATATTGAGTGGTCACAACCTTCAAATGATCCTTGTACTTTGATTTTTTTTGGTCTGACTGACAAATGAGCCCGATGGGGGGTGAATGGTAGTGTAATCATGTACCACTTGAGTCTTCAAGGGTTTAATGTATGCTTCTTATTTTTCTATCATCTTCTCAATAGTGTCTAGATGACCCTAATTGTTAGAGACCAACATTGACTATTAGCTTATTTGCCCTAAGATAAGTTGTCCCTTATTATTGTAGGGTTGTTTTTCCAAGAATGCAATTGTTGACTTGATTAAAATTGTTGTGGTGTTTTTATGATTGAACATATTATGGTGGAAGTCTTGGTTCTATAGGAAACTAGGAGGACCCCAAACTTGTTTTTGGCTTGGACCTTGCTTGAACTGATGTGTTTTTTCTACTCTGTCTAGGTTCCCATACTAGAAGCATGGATGGGTTCTCAGTCAATTGAGATCATAGTACCCCTGACATAGAATAACGTTGACGGAATTGAATTCTTTAGTGACTGGGGTGCTATTGAATTGAGGTTGGTCCATGTTCAATGTGGCTTGATAGGGGTGATTGCACTCTAAATTTGTGTTCTCCTTTGCACTACAGGCTTGGTAGATCTCCTAGGATGCCTAATCATGAAAGGAATATAAACCTCTCTACCTACCTATACCTCTAAAAGGATCACTCAAGGTTGTCTTGTTTAAGAAAAACAACCTCAAAATAATTTCTATAATATCATGTAGATCAAACTTGTGTTCCACCTTACCAACATTGAGAAATTCTCTCATGCATGATGTGCCCCAATTAGCTTAATTTTCTACTCCCATTCTTGTAACTTTCCATGCATCACCAAATCTCAGGCTCATTAAGTCACCTTTGGAAGAAACAACAAGAAATTATTTAATCTCATCATCCACTCCCCTATTGTAGTTTTTAATAAGTTATGCAAAGTGAATTCCATGATGAGAGTATCTCTTTGTATCATTCCCATGATTCAATTATAGTTTCATCCACAATTCATTCAAATTGAGTGATTTGCCCTCAAATTTTATAAGTAGGTGAGGGCGGAATGAAAGTCTCTAGGAACTTGTTTTAAAGTTCCCCTCAAGGAATACTAATGTTGACATCATCTAGGGAGTTTTACCCCAGCCTAGCTTCATCTTTGAGGGACAGTAGAAAATTTGAAGCTTAATGGCTTCCTCAAACACGTGAGCTAGCTTGCTTAGTCAAAAAATATTTATGAAGTTCTATAAATGGTAATGTGCATCCTCTCCAATTCTACTTGCAAAACTAATGTTTTTCATCATCATCAACCATTGTGTCTTGATTTTAAAGTTATTAGTTGTGTTGTATGGATGGACAACTAGGTGACAAACATCGCAATTTTAAAAATAGAGAAATATTATAGTTCTTCCTATCTTCCTACTTCTTGAGATGCTCATAACTCTTCATGCATAGTAGCTCTAGCATGCACCAAAAGTCTATCCCTTAGTTATAGGAATGATGCTTCCTCATTGTGATTGATCTTCTCTTCCTCCATCTTGGCTTCATGTTCGTAAAGTAGCCAGCAGTAATTTTGTTTAATCTCAAGATCAAAATCTACTATAAAAATCAATAATGGAAGTGTATCACATACTCTACAGATGATTCCTAAGAAAGGTAGACTACCACAAGTAAGATGGATGAAGCAGAGTTCAATTCAAATTATTTGTAATATTGTCAATTGTAAAAGAACAAAATCTTAACCAATTCCAATAAGTTAAATTGATCAGAAAATTCCATTGTCCATGGAAATGTTACCAAAATTTGTTGTTGAATTTTTCACACATTCAAATTACCTAGGGATAAAAATCCCTATTTTTTACCTCAACTAACTATTCACACCCATAAGTACATGGATCTAGCCATAGTATAGTTTGGTATGGAACTCAAATGAGAATGTTTTTAAGAAGTAATTTGATTAAGGTAGCCACATAAGAACTAGAACTTAACATAATAGGTTGATTAGGTTTTATCAAACTAAGTTTTTAAATAAAAAAAAGGGTGGATTAAAGCTTAAATTATAATGGAAACACCAGGATGGGTAGGTTTTACCACCTCTGCCTAATTTTCACTATATTTTTACATCATAAATAGCATGTACATTCGTATGTTGAAGAAAAATAAATTCCTCTTTGGGTGTTATGATTACAACATGATAGATGTTACTATAATATCGTTATCACATCACCTAGAGATCATTTATCTATAAGCTTCAAAAAATACTGATCTAAAATTCTCATCAAGGGTTGAAAATGAAACATATGATATACTAAATCTTAGGTTTAAAGTTATCTACATACAAGATCTTTTAAACAAGAAAACAGCCAGCCAAACTAGATTTGAAAGAACAAAATGTTGGATTCTAAACATAGCATGGTTCATACAATAGTAGATGTAGTAAAGAGAACAAGATTGGGTAGCAGGACTACTTCCCTCAATCTAGCAAGGGGAGTACTCTCTTATAGGGATAGCAACAAGAGTAGTGAAGTACATTGCCACAGTAGAACATGGAGGTGTAGCTATATTGTATTGTTGCATGTCTTCAAGATTAGAGATAATAGTGGCTAGTGCAACAAAAAATGCTCCTTGACATTGGTTGGGGAAGTGGACTTGTGTTCATCATTTTCCTTCCTTGGTCCTAGATTATTGCTATGAAGGTGAAGCAAGTGGATGGTGTTGGTGGTCATTGTTGGTTAATGTGGTCATCAACTGATGGAAACCACCAAATGGAATTTGAAGATAGATGTTGAGAAATGATTGATGTAGCTTGGTGGTGTCTAGTTGTGATCCCTTTTCATTGAGGCTAGGACTTCTATTTATATACTGCTTCTAGGGCTTAAAACTATCCCAACCTTTTTCAATCAAGACATGACCACCATGAATGTAAAGAGGAGACTACACGAGGAATATGAGGAGTCCCACAATGTTTAGACTTCCCATCGGTGTCCAAAGTTGATTAGTTCATGAGCCAAGAAATCTCATTGGTTGGTGAGTGTAGGGGCATCAACGATTGTGAAGCCACTAATTTTGTTGGTTTATGAATGTAGGAAACCCATCAGTAGATGTCCCTATAGTGGTTTTTTTGGTGTGTGATTCTCATCGATGGATGAACATGCAAGATTTCCATCAGTAAAAGGACACTAAATTGCCATCAATTGATTGTCACTAGGTTACCATCAATAGTTGAGAAAGTTTTCCATTGGTTCATGTCTAATGGATTCTCATTAGTAGGTTATCACCAATTCTCTTTTGTCAATGTTTGCATGTTTCCAATGGTTGTTGTTGTGATCAATGGAGAGTTCAAATTGATGATGTTGCATACTAATGCACACCCCCAAGGTGGGATATTGGCATAGATCGATGGTTATGTGTCGATGAAGTTGTTGAGTGATGAAATCATCAATCGATGGAGGGGCAAATTGACCACCGAGACCACCTCTCCTATGTTGGTGTTAGATAATGAAGCTTGAACATGCCATGTAAAACAAGGAATTGGATGAAAACTTTACAAATAAACAAAAACTAAGGAAAACTAAATGGAATCTTATTCTAAAGTGAAATGAGAATTATGAACACAAAACTAAGATAAATATGCAACCAAAACTAGGATGAATATGCAATCATCAATGAAATGGAATGAAAATTTTGCATGATGAACACAAACTCTTATAGGAAATGTGGATCAAAACCTCCACAATCAAATTCCTCACAACCTACCCCTACTGGAGATGATTAGGTGGTTCTACTAGTCCCAATTTCCTTCTTGTGTAGACATACAAGGGAAGGAACTTTGTGCTCTATAAAAAATAAAATAGGTTATCATGTATCCAACACTGGCTTTGAGATGACTATGCGGAGGCAAAAGAACCAAATGGTAAGGAAAAGACAACCATAGTAGGGAAACAACCAACCAACTATCAGAACAATATAATAAGGGCAAAAAGGGTGCAATAATGGGATACCTCATACTATCTGAAATGGAGTGTATGGATCTCTTCTCTATTGCATAAGGAACCATTCTAAAACTTATCAAATGATCTCAAAGGTTAGAGTCATCCTGGAAAACCCAAGGTACCAAAGGAAGTCAGGTGGATTTGGGAGAATATACTCTAAAGAGATTAAAATCAAATAGGATATAGAGAGAACCTTCTAGAGGTGTCTTAGAGGTTTTGAGATGTCATGTTATACACAATAAGGCTTGAAGTGTTAAGGAATTGAATTGAAAAAGGAAACATGGGAGAAACAAGGGTGAGGGTTTGATGGGATGTGTAGGTTAGAAAACCCAAGATAAGCCATGATCTATGTGTATAGAATTGTGCAAGGAGATCGGTGGAAAGAAAATAAATAAAGGATCATGAGACGAGAGAGGGAAATCACATATAAAAATCATGACTACTATTATAGTGGAAATCTCACCTTTTTTTTTAGAAAAGGCGCATGTCATATTATTTATTCATCCTCTTTCAAGGAAAGTACAACAACATGTTCATCATATTCCCTGGTAAGTAACTGTGGGCTATCAACATGATAGGCGGCAGAATCCAAGGCATGGGCTATCTCATTATCTTGTCTCCTAACAAAACACAAATCAAAGGACACATAGACTCTAGAAAGAGACTTCAACTGATGAACAAGCAAATCCACATACCCCCACCCTCATCCCCCTTCTTTGAAAGCATGCACCAGCAGCAAGCTATCTATTTCTAAGATGATGTTGGAAAAACCCAAGTTGGTAGCAGCCTTCATGCCTTCTAGAGAAGCCATTCCCTCCGCCCAAAGCATTGAGAACGTATGCTCTAGTCGACATTGGAAGGTCATATGCACCTGGCCCATCTCATCCCTCAACACCACACTGCATCTCCCTTTCTCAGTTGTTGTGACACTGGCGTCAACGTTCAACTTCAGTCTACCCCTCTCTAGTCTTTTCCATAGTTGATGTTCATGGTTTCAAATCGGCTGCCTCATGCTCATGGTGGTAGTCGTGTAGCTGTGGTGGTCCGTCACCATCATCAAGAAACACGCTACCAGTGCTGGAGTGTATGGGGGCTTGGGCTCAAAAATCTGCTTGTTCCTCACTGTCCATGCTACCCACAGAACAGTAGCACCTTTCGCCCACTGTTGCTCACTTGCCATGTGCAGGAGATCCAAGATGAAATCTCACACCTCAATGCCATTCGTGCAGCTTGACCAGTCCAGGTTGCTCACCGCCCACACCACCTTTGTGTGCTTGCACGTCAAAAGAGCATGTGTGAGGTCTTCTTGCTGTTCCTTGAACCGTTGACACACCTCGTCCTGTACTACTTACTTCCTGTACAACTCCTTCATAGTTGGGAGAATGATCTGTAGAGCCTACCAAATGAAATGCTTTAGTTTAGGTGGCCACTTTTCCTTACAAATCCTCCACCAGTCCTCCTTCTTGACCCAATCTTGAAGATATGTGCCCGCCTATAGAAGTGCATAAGCCTTTCATACCGTGAACCTCCCATCCTCCTCCTTGTCCCAACATATCATATCTTCTTACTCCAATGCCACAAACTGGAATTGAGTGTATCATTCTCCCTATGTGAGGTGGGAAGCATTCCTCTATTGATGTCTGGTCCCATTGGCATGTCTCCTGATTAATCAACTGGCTCACGGTATTATACTCAATCGGTCCACTCACTAGATAGCATTGCACCGAGCCCCCAAGCTATGGGATCCACCTGTCTCTGTATAAGTCAATTCTCCTACCATTCCCCATCATCCACAAGAAGCCTAGTTTGGTTGCCTGAGTGGCCCCCCATATGCTTCTCCATGTGTAGCTTGGCGCCCCGCCAATAGAAGCATTAATGACAGATGTATTTTTGTGGTACTTTTCCTTAAGGACCCGAGCAGCGAGGGAGTCTTCATTTGTTGCCAGCCGCCAACCTTGCTTTGCTAACAAGGCTTGGTTAAACTCCCTTAGGTCCCTAAAGCCCATACCACCACATTCCTTTGGTTTGCATAAGAGCTCATAGCTCATCCAGTGGATCTTCCTCTCCCCCTATTTTGATCCCCACCAAAACCGTGTAATCATAGCCTGGATATCATCAATAAGCCCATCTGGAGGTTTGAAGATGCTCATCACATATGTAGGGATTGCTTGAATGACGGACTTTTTAAGGACATCTTTTCCTGGTTTGGATAGAAGTTGTTCCTTCCACCTTTGCAATTTCTTCCACACTGTATCTCTAATGGTAGCAAAAACTTGCTTTTGGACCGTTCAACCATCGTGGGGAGCCCCAGGTACTTATCATGCTTGTCCACCTCCTTCACCATCAGTAGTGCCTTGATAGTTGTTTTTCTTTTCGTTGTCACATTGGTGCTGAAGGAAACCTCTGTCTTATCATAGTTGATTTTTTGTCCAGATGTCCTCTCATATTGGCTGAAAATTTCAGCTAAAACGGAGCATTCTTCGGAAGTCGCCCTCGCAAACACAATGTTGTCTTCTGCAAAAAGATGGGACACCCATGGTGCCCTCTTGCATGCTCTAGCCCCATGTATTTTATTCATCTGTGCAGCATAAATAAGAGAGAAAGAGAGAGCATCAGCGCAAAAGAGAAATAAGTAGGGAGAGATTGGGTCACCTTGGCGCAGCCCCCATGTGGGTTTTGAAAATCTTCTCCTGTTTCTATTAATGATGAACTTATGTGACACGCTCATGAAGCACTCACCCACTTTTGATCTCCATATTGCTGACAACCCCATTTTATCTATAACTTTATCTAGAAAGTGCCACTCTACCCTGTCATATGCCTTACTCATGTCGAGCTTAAGTGCCATCAGTCCTTCTCTCCCTTTCCTACATTTCTTCATAGTATGGAATAGATCATATGCCACTAAGGCATTGTCAGTGAGCATTCTTCCACCCACAAAACCACTCTACTGTACCGAAATCATATTTTCCATCAATGATTTTATTCTGTTCGCTATAACTTTTGTGATGATCTTGTAAGATACATTGCATAGACTAATGGGCCAAAACTCTGTCATACGCGTCGGGTGCACTAATTTTGGGAATCAACACTATATTTGTCTCATTTATATCTTCTAGGTTAGCTTCCCCCCTCCACCAAACAGTAATAAAATCTAGTTGGCTCTTCTTTACAATATTCTAGATTTTTTTTATTAAAAACTACTTTCATCCCATCTGGCTCTGGTGCTTTATTAGGATGCATCTGTTGAACTGCATGTAGCACTTCACTTTCAGAAGGAACCTGAACAAGTCCCATACAATCCTCTTCTAAAATGGAACCACCCATCCCTTCCAGGAAAGCCTCCTCCCCCCTTGGATTAGAGGAACAAAACTAAGAACTGAAAAAGGATGTGCTAATATTTTCCACCTCCTCTGGGTCGGTTTTCTAGGCACCATCTTCATTAAAAATACCATCAATCTGGTTTCTCCTTCGCCTTTGGCTTGCCTTGTGGTGGAAATATTTGGTGTTCTTGTCCCCAGCGCGCATCTCATTCATCCTTGCCCTTGCGAACCAGAAGCTTTCTTCCTGTCGGTGTAGCTCTTGAAGTTCCTTGGAGAGATCTGTGCATTCATTAATCATTTCGTTTGAAGGTGGCCATATACTGAGCCCTTGTCAATTTCTTCTCTATTTCAACAATCTTCTTTTTGATGTCCCCAAATTCCTTAGTGGCCCAGATACTCAATTTTGTAGCACATGCCTCTGCCTCCCCTCTTAGTCCTCTTTGCTGGTTGTCATCCCAGGCCTACTCCACAATAGTTTTGCAACCTGTGGAAGATAACCACAAAGTCTCGAACCTGAATCTTTTGTCATTCTACTCTCTACGTCGGCCCCCTTCCGCCCAAATCATGATTTATCTGTGGTCCAAATTGCTGATAGGAAAATTTTTCACTCTCTTGATGTTGAATCTGTCACACCACCTTCTATCTGCCAGAAAATGATCCAATCTTTCCCTAATGAGATTATCTTCCTGTAGCCCTTGCCTCCATGTGAACTTGGATCCAACATATCCCAAATCCACCATCTGATAGGTATTTATAGCCTCCCTAAAGTTTCTCATCTGCCACTCATTCCTTGTATGTCCCCTAGCTTTTCCTCATGACGTGTATTTTACTACGCGCTCAAAACGCAAGTGTACGCGTCGAGTAATATAGGCCTTTGTGAGGCCCGAGTCGAACACAGGGATACGTTGAATTATTGGAGACTTCTACTAACTATTTGCGATCAGCTAAGCCGGATAACAAAGTAGGGTTTGTTGTCGAAATTAAAAGAAAATAAAAATAAAAAAAAGCAAACAATCGATTAAAGGTTAATTTAATCAATTCAAAAGGATATCTTTAGGATTTCGGTTTCACCGCGGGTCAACATTGTATTAGGTTTCATATAACTCCTCAATCTTCTCTCTCTTTCCGGGTAGTGGCCTGAAAACAGAATTACCCACTGTCGTGGTGTAATTCACTACTTAGGTTTAGGTTGATTCCACCGTCATAGTAATCATTCCCCTAAACTAAGCGCATTACGAACGATCTCTCAGTTTCCACCATTAATTTTACACCTCCTTTGTCAAGGGATTTATCGATTAATGTAGCTTTCGTCTCTTTTCAACCGTTAATCCTTCTGTCGAAGTGATTAAGGGCATTAAGTTATTATTATGGTGATCAAGCATAACAATATATGGAGAAAACAAAACTATACCACGGATTTAAGAGAGAAAATATGAATTATTAATATAAAACTGTCATACAATGCATTCCCGGGCTACTCCCGGTCCTAAAGATGGAGGGGATTAGCCCCGCATGGTCATCTTGCACAAATACATGGTAGAAATAGGGAAAATCATATGAAAAACGTGAATCAAATGGGAAAACCCCTGAACGGAGGAGAACTGGTGGATCCTTTGCGTAGAACACGAGCTTTCCCGTCTCTCGGTGGTGAAATTCGTCTTCGGCAGCATTCGGATCGACAAGGATGAACTTCTGGCCTCCGTTCTCCTTTTTCTCGCTCCTCGGCACTTGTGCAATGACAAATTAGATGATCCTCTTTTCTGGGCGGCCATCATTAGGTATAAGTCCCTAATTAGGTCGTCAATTAACTCCAGCCGTCTGATTGAGATCGAAATGAATCCAACGCATATCTGTCGGCGTCGATACCATCGACGCGGGTCGATGGTATCGACCCTCCCATTTTGGCGTCGGTTCTGTCATTAAGCGACGTTGTAGCCTCCATGTGTCGATGGTATCGACTTGGTGTCGATACTATCGACGGCTCCTTCGCCAGAAATCTGAAGACGTCTTGATACCATCGACATCAGCGTCAATGGTATCGACTCTTTGCTGCTCCTTTCGGCTGGCAACCTGCGGTCAAGTCGATGGTATCGACTCCCGTCGATGGTATTGACGGAAGCAGATACTTGTTTTTCCTAAAATTTACGGACCAGATCAAATAAATCCACACAAATTATGATAATGTGATAAATAATGCTCGAAATGATAAAACTAAGGGTATTTGACATAAAATGATGGCAAAGACCGAAATGAGTGAATTATGCAATATTATCCATAAAAATGACTAATAAGAGCACAAACCACATATAAAACAGGTCTATAAATGCGACTCAAAATCATCGCATCAAACTCCCCTAAGCTTGAACGTTGCTTGCCCTCGAGCAACTAATCATTAGAATAGAATTGCAAATGTCAACTGAAAAACAACACACCAACCCAACATCCTATGTGACTCCCACTGCACATTATCAAACCGGCCTTCTCTAACCACAGAACAACAATTACCCTAAAGGCGACAATAATCATCAATAAAAGAAATTTACCTCCAAACCGATGAACACTATCACATAAGGCAGTTAACATAATAAAATTCACCGTATCAGCATTGGTGCATCTTGTGATCACCTATACTACGTTGCTCGCCCTAACTACCATCTACATGGAAGCAGTTCTCCTGATAATCATTAGTGAGGAGAATTTCATGCTGGCCTACCAATCCGAGCAACGGGTGGATGAAAATGGGTGGCTCATGGAAGAACTTGGAAGTATTGTACAGTTTCAACATGCATAATACAAAAATGTCCTAAATGCTGCCAATGCACATTAAAAATGCCCTAATGCCTGAAATTAGGTGAAATGATGCATGCACTAACCTTCCACCTCAAAATGAGATGGATATCTAATCAAATTACATCATGTACTCAATTTCCTGTAATGCGAGTGATATCCTGTTCCTTTCTCCCTCTTATTTCACTTCCTTCTGAATTCTCTCTTTTTTTTCTTTTTTTTTCTTTTTTTTTAATTTCAGATTTTCAGAAATTTTTTTTCTTTAGCCCACATATCCATAATTGCTTAAGGACAAGTTTATTGAGCTATTTTCTTCATGCTTGGAAATCTTTGCAATATTTAGAAGGTATGGAACTGTTTAATTCACCTTTTAGGAAAAATTGAGATACATGGTGTATTTTATGCATGAATATCATGAGTGCAACTACATGGCATGCACCTAAAGGTAATGTGCATGAATCCCTATATTTTTTCTTTTTATGCACAAGTATGGAAAAATATCAATGCGAGTCCTATCTAAATGTTGTGCACACAAGAATGAATTAAAACATGCACTTTACTTCCAATTCTTAGGTGGATTATGGAAAAATGAAGTGGAATGATCACAAGATTAAATGGCTGAACATTAGAAAGATATTATGTGTCCCTCCTTACTGACCTGTGTAGTGGTTTAGAAGGTTCTCTCTCTTACATCCAATTAAGGTCTCATTACCATTTGGTTAGGTTAGGCTCAAACAACCATTACTGTCCACTTTGCATGAATCCATAGGAGTACAGGTGTGAAATGTTGTTTTAAAGTTGACATAATCAATCATTTTCTTAGGATGTGTTCCCCAAGGTCAACCAAAGCAAGATATCCAAAGACACAAAAATTTTTAAATTTTCCTTAAATTTCCCATGAACTAACAGCAAGATGACATACTTTTATGACATCCACAGTTACACTAGATAGCACGTGGATCCTGAAAAAAAACTAAAAATGCAAGAAACAAAAAACACTGCTAAAAACTAAAAACAATAAAAGAAAAGATAGAGTTGTTCCAACTACCCCCCTAAGCTTGAAATCGACTATGGCCTCATAGTCAAAAACAAACTTAAGAGTGGAACAGAGATACCCGATCAGTCTTGTGGAAGCGGAGGTGGGTACTGTGGGGCCGTAGGATCCCAAGAAGGATACTCCCCCTGGAAGCTCGGATCGTAATGGGTCCTCGGCGGAGGCTGTGGATAGCCTCCAAAGTAGCTCTGACTCCAGTAGTGGTCGTAGAAGGGCTCCTATTGCATCTCCATCCATTGCAACCGATTGTGTATCTGTTGTTGGTTGTCGAGGAGGAGACGTTCATTCTCGAACATCGCCCTTTGGTTGTCAAGTAACCGGTTCGTAGTATCCTGAATACCGGTATACATCTCTAGATGTTGCTGCTGTGTCTTATGGATGTCCTGCAGCATCGTGTGCATGCCTTGCATGGAGTAGGCATCCTCGCTCGGCTGCGAGGGCTGTGGTGATGGCGGCGGAGGCTGTGATGATGAAGACACACCCGGATGCATCCGAGGATGCTTCCGGGGTGCTACTCGTGCACGAAGAGGTGTGAATGCCTCCTCTTCCTCCTCAGCCTCGCCTTCTTGTCTGTCGTTGCCGCCTTCATCGCCGCCTTCTTCCTCATCGGAGTCGATGGCTATGATCGGCCATCTGAAATGTTGTGCGCCCTCGATGTTGAAGACGGGATCCGACAGTGCGCATTCCTGGTAAGCGTGGTTGACGTGGCAGTGTGCGTACGCCAACCCATCCCATAGAAGAATGAGGTTAGAACGGTGCAGATGTTGCACGTTCACCTTACTCTTCGTGGAAAGCGGAGTCATGGATTGGAAATTCAGTCCCAAGTACAATGCCAGTTTGGTGATGAGCCCACCAAAATGGATCGGAGCCTTCCTCGTACTCCTCTTTACCGCCAGGACGCGCTGCAAGAAGAACGCACCCCAGTTGCATTCTTGTCGCTTCAGGAGCATGTTCAGAAAGAAAAGGTCGCTCTCCTGAAACTTGCTCAATGCTAGATCACTACGAGCAAAGAAAGTGAAACTCAACATCCGGTGTAGGACCCGGACGAAGGGATGCTCGAAATCCGCTACCGCCACATTGTGGTAGCTCACTGTCTTTCCCTCCGGCACTGTCACTAGCTCGGCAAAGATCTTTTCGTAGTCGGTGCGGGAATCCGGGCACCGGTGATCGTGTTGAGAATGGTTCCAGTTGAAGATGTCATTGAACTGCTCAAGCGTGATGTTGTAGTTGATGTTGAACAGCCGTAATGACACCCGGCCCTTGATCCACTCACGATCAGAAGCAACTACATCGTTGGGCACGACGCAGACATCAAGGGACGCCATGAACTCCGCCACCAGCTCTTTGTAGGTGGGCCATTCACCAAAAAATGGCTGCCCATCTGCATGATACTCAAAATCGTCGTCTTGTCTGCCGGTGTGACGTGCTTGTCCTGCCAGCACATAGGCCAAGTTGGCCTCAAATCCCAGCTCTTGGATCATTCCCCGGTCCACATACCGGGTCGGCTTGATCTTCCGCTTCATGATCTCCTCATAGACCTTCTTCACCTCCGCGGAAGGGTGAACCAGGCGTGGACGTGAGACTGAAGCATTAGGGGGTGGCACAAACTCCGCGATCTCCATAGGATTCGCGCGAGAGGACGATGCTCCGGCAACATGCACCATGGTTGCGAGAAGGATGGGATTAGACGAAAAAGAGCTCGGGGAAGATGGAGAAGTGATTCTCCGCTCGGTGAAGATCTTTTCTCGATGTTACTGCTCTTCGATCTTGGATGGCTCGGGGGAGTTCTCGGTGTGAAGGAGGAAGTTCACTCTAAAGGTGTGACGTCAAATGACGTAATAACTCTCCTTATATAGACTTGGCCGGCGCTACTATAGACCCGTCGATACCATCGATGCGGGTCGATGGTATCGACATGTCTCGATGCTATCTGCCTCCCTCGCGAGTATCGATGGCTGACGATTGCTGGATCGTGAAACCCGGATGGCTGACCTGTCGATACCATCGACACAAGTCGATAGTATCGACGCAGCACCCGGATCGCTGACGTGGACTTTGCGATCGTCGTCGATGTCGTTGTGCGGATCGGTGACATGGATGGTCGATACCATCGACAGGAGTCGATGGTATCGACTTGGCTTCATTGCGACACCGCCACTTTTTCACTTCAACTTGTGACCATGTCGATACCATCGATAAGGCCATCGATGGTATCGAGTTGACTGAGACAAATCGCTCTGAACTTCTCCAGAGATCTCGATGGTATCGACTGTTGTGTCGATACTATCGACTGTGGTTGGGAGACCTGCCTGTAGGTATGTCGATACCATCGACGAGACCGTCGATAGTATCGACTCAGAACGAACCTTGCAGTTGTCAACCTGAACCTATGTCGATACCATCGACCAGTGTGTCGATGGTATCGACCCTGCCTCAGCCTGCACAAAGAACAAACAGATCAAGGTATCTTCGTTACATCAAAATTTAAACGAAATGAAAGCAATCTATGACTATAATTAAACTATCCTAATGTACCGATGGTTGGGTTGCCTCCCAACAAGCACCCTTATTTAACGTCTTAGGCTAGACGGTATGAAGCTCATCATCTTTTCACATTGGAGACTGCGCTTAGAGGATCATTCGGTAATTTGAATTCAACTCTATCTCCTCCAATTCCTAAGGACAAGGTACCTCTCCCTAAGGCAGTCACGACGTCCGCCGTTGCTTGAAACGGCCTTCCTAGAAGAATTTCACAGCTTTGGAGCGGTGGCATATCAATAACAACAAAATCCACCAGAAATATGAATCTATCCACTTTGATGAGAACATCTTCACATACTCCATAGGGTCTCACGGTAGACCCATCCGCCAATTCAACTGTTGCGGCCAACTTCTTTATCTCTTTTAACCCCAGCTTTTGAAATGTCGCCAAAGGCATGAGATTTATGCTAGTGCCGGAATCACATTGCGCTTTAGGAAAATGTCGACCACCTATTGAGCACGGAATGTAAAAACCTCCTGGGTCTTTTCTCTTCTTTGGAGAACTCCCGTGTATCATAGAGCTCACCGTCTCATTCATCCGACAAATATCATCGTCTTTTATCCGCCTCTTCTTATTGATGATTTCCTTGATGAACCTCCCATAGGCGGGTACTTTCTCGATCATCTCCACTAATGGAATATTGATGTGGAGTTTTCGGAATATCTCCAGGAATTTCTTAAAATGACGATGCTCTTTCTTTGACTTAGGATTGACCGAATTTGAAACATCTGCTGCATCAACACGCCTGTGAGGTGGCACATATGAGCTTTTCGGGGGTACCTCCCCTAAACTTGCTTCAATCACTCCCTCCGACGTGGGCTTTGGCGAGACATCCTCAATAGTAGCAGCTTGTTGTGGTTCCTCTCTCGCCTTAGATGTCTCTGCATGTGCACAAACAACCTGCACTTGTTCTTCTTGCCTACATGGAGATACAATACTCACAACTCTCTGTGATTTTCTGAAGAAAGGGTTTCCGCCCGGCAATCCATAGTAAGTGCGTGGATACGGTATCACCGGTGTTGCATTCGTATTAAAAGTCATTTTTCTTAGTTCTCCAGCTTCTTGTACCTGAGATTCCTCCTCACTGTTTACCACAGACATATACTTGACCTGATGGTGTGCTTGGGCCACATTTGCATTCTCGGCTGGTTTCTGTTGATTGGCGTGCTTGATGGCCACCACTTCACTCGAAATCTGTGCCACGGTGGTTTCTAATGCCCGCATTTGTGCCCCATGGCTTTGCAGCGTCTGCCCAAACTTGGTTAGAATATCACCTTGAGATTGCAATTGCTTACCAAACATGGCCATCATCTCTTAGTTTTGCTGTACCATTTGACTCAGTAGTTCAGTGTTCTTATCCTCGACTCTTGGTTGTGGCTTGGCATCTGGATCCTGCAGAAAATTATTCGGATCCTTCCATGAAAACTTTTTGTCCTTTCTCCATGAGTAGTCCTTGTTTCTATAGCCCTGTTGTTGCATAAATTTAACTTGGGCCTCCTCATCTTCAGATGCATCTTCCTTAGGTAGCAGCTTCTTGGCTAGAAGATCTAACTTATCATTCAGCTCCCTAACTATTCTAGATTTTCCAGCAGCCTTGACCTGTTCCACAGCACCTCTGTCGCCCCATGACTGTTTCCTAGCCATGTTCTTTAATATCTCCCAACATCGGGTATCTGTATTATTCAGAAAAAATCTGGATCCAGCTGAATCAAGGTTACTTCTATCGTGCTCGGAGAGAGCAAAATAAAAGATTTTCACTTGTGTTTCCCTGTCCAGCCCATGATGTGGGCACCTCCTCAACATAACCTAGAATCGCTCCCAGGTCTCAGAATATGTTTCACCCGCCTGTTGGGTGAAATTGTGAATCTTCCTAATCATGTTGTTGGTCTTCTCAGGAGGGAAAAACCTCTCGAAGAAAACCGCCACCATATGATCCCAAGACTCCACAAATTCGTCATCGAGGTTATGTAGCCACTCTCTTACTGCTCCTGCCAAGGAACTCGGGAACAGCTTGAGGTACAAAGCATCTTGTGGAAACCTGTCTATCTTCACCATGTCACAATTTTCAACGAACTGGCTGATATGTGCAACAAGATCCTCATTCTTCAACCCATGAAATGCATTTGATTTTACCAAGTTAATCAACGCTGGATCGATCTTGTATGTTGGTATGTTGATCGCCTGCTTTTTTATAGGCCCCTTTGAAGCTGATGAGGAAGAAGCTTTGATCTTCTCCCATATAGTATGTGGCTCGGCCATGTCTTCTGCTTCATATTCAGAGTCTATCTCTTCTTGGTACTCGTGCTCAGAATGCTCCTCGTCTCCAGGTCCTGGAAATGGAACCTCGGGTGTGCGATTGTCGTAGTCTGTACTACGTGTATGCACCATGCAAAGTACTTGAAATAGGAAAATTCGAGTTCAGTACAGTGTTTCGATGAGTATAAAAATGAATGAACAATAGAAAGAAAATATTGAAGTTGAATGAAAATTATAAAAAAAAATGTGGCCTAGAGTGGCCGCTCGTAGCACTCGAAGTGCCAACAATTCGCCGTATCCCCGGTAACGGCGCCAAAAACTTGACGTGTATTTTACTACGTGCTCAAAACGCAAGTGTACGCGTCGAGTAATATAGGCCTTTGTGAGGCCCGAGTCAAACACAGGGATACGTTGAATTATTGGAGACTTCTACTAACTATTTGCGATCAGCTAAGCCAGATAACAAAGTAGGGTTTGTTGTCGAAATTACAAGAAAATAAAAATAAAACAAAGCAAAAAATCGATTAAAGGTTAATTTAATCAATTCAAAAGGATATCTTTAGGATTTCGGTTTCACCACGGGTCAACATTGCATTAGGTTTCATATAACTCCTCAATCTTCTCTCTCTTTCTGGGTAGTGGCCTGAAAATATAATTACCCACTGTCGTGGTGTAATTCACTACTTAGGTTTAGGTTGATTCCACCATCGTAGTAATCATTCCCCTAAACTAAGCGCATTACGAACGATCTCTCAGTTTCCACCATTAATTTTACACCTCCTTTGTCAAGGGATTTATCGATTAATGTAGGTTTCGTCTCTTTTCAACCGTTAATCCTTCTGTCGAAGTGATTAAGGGCATTAAGTTATTATTATGGTGATCAAGCATAACAATATATGGAGAAAACGAAACTATACCATGGATTTAAGAGAGAAAATATGAATTATTAATATAAAACTGTCATACAATGCATTCCCGGGCTACTCTCGGTCCTAAAGATGGAGGGGATCAGCCCCGCATGGTCATCTTGCACAAATACATGGTACAAATAGGGAAAATCATATGAAAAACGTGAATCAAATGGGAAAACCCATGAACGGAGGAGAACCGGTGGATCCTTTGCGTAGAACACGAGCTTTCCCGCCTCTCGGTGGTGAAATTCATCTTCGGCAGCATCCGGATCGACAGGGATGAACTTTTGGCCTCCGTTCTCCTTTTTCTCGCTCCTCGGCACTTGTGCAATGACAAATTAGATGATCCTCTTTTCTGGGCGGCCGTCATTAGGTATAAGTCCCTAATTAGGTCTTCAATTAACTCCAGCCGTCCGATTGAGATCGAAATGAATCCAACGCATATATGCCGACGTCGATACCATCGACGCGGGTCAATGGTATCGACCCTCCCTTTTTGGCGTCGGTTCTGTCATTAAGCGACGATGTAGCCTCCATGTGTCGATGGTATCGACTTGGTGTCGATACTATCGACTGCTCCTTCGCCATAAATTTGAAGACGTCTCGATACCATCGACATCAGCGTCGATGGTATCGACTCTTTGCTGCTCCTTTCGGCTGGCAACCTGCGGTCAAGTCGATGGTATCGACTCCCGTCGATGGTATCGACGGAAGCAGATACTTGTTTTTCCTGAAATTTAAGGACCAGATCAAATAAATCCACACAAATTATGATAATGTGATAAATAATGCTCGAAATGATAAAACTAAGGGGATTTGACATAAAATGATGGCAAAGACCGAAATGAGTGAATTATGCAATATTATCCATAAAAATGACTAATAAGAGCACAAACCACATATAAAACAGGTCTATAAATGCGACTCAAAATCATCGCATCACCTCATCAGTAAGGATCTCATTAAATTCACCTCCAAAAACTTTTGGCCAATCTGAGTTCATGCACAAATCTTTCATGAGCTGCCACGTTTGCCCATTGTCATGCACTATTGCCCATTTGTAAATTCCCATAAAATAGAAGTTGTCCTCCCTATCCTCAGACCCGACCTCTATGCTAATGTGATGGTCCGAGAGGGACTTCACATTCAAGTCATCCCCCCTTCACCATAAACCCATACCCCTAGATCTCCCCCTACTGTCCACCCCCACACCGTTCTCAAACCCACATCTTCTCCTCACATCAGCTTGATCTATACTTCTACACATAGTTTCCATAACAAAAACTATGTCAGGCAACTCCCTCCAACACCTCCTTTTGAGGGAACTCACCATCCCATGGCGGCCCAGACCCTAGACGTTCCAACACAGGATTTTCATGGCCCTTCACAAGCCTGGTATATCCCAACACCCACTACTTGTTTGTCACCAACAAACTAATTTTGTACCTTCATTTTCTTGCTCTCCCATCCTTGTTGACCCCCATCACCTATATCAACCTCTTCCACAATCATGTCTTTGCCCCTCTTTGAGCCCCCCCCATCAACAGACATCCTCCCTTCTTCTCACCCTCCCGTCTTACTCGTAAGCCTCAGAATCTTTTAGCTTTCTTCTGTGTTTCCTGTCTTTGTGTTGCTTGTTCTTCGCCCATCAGACCCTCCTTCAGCCTGTTGAAAATTGTTGCTGTCAGGCACGTTGTCTACCCCTTCTCTCCCTACACCTTGGTTACCTTCCCATTATGTTCTCGGTTGAGCAACGCTTCTATGTTGAGCTTCAGAGGGCCTCCACCAGCAGACGCTTGTTCCTTTTCAGATCATTGCACATCCTTAGCTCCTACTGTACACTTGCTCGATTCTACCTCAGTTGCACCTACATTGACGGCCTACCCATGTATCCCTCCTCCTCATGTGCCCTTCCCCAGGAACACAACTTCAAGTTGTTGAGAAGAGACCATGAACACTGACTCCCCCTATTCCTCTGTAGCTTTGCCTTTGTCTTGCTTTCTAGCTTTGGGTGCTTATTTAGAGTGACTGTCTGAGTTCTCTTGCGACAGCGCCGGCTTGGAGACAAACTTCATCTCTCTTGATGCGCTCTCTCTACCAAAGAGTTCCTCCTTGATCGGGACGGCCCATTGCTTGACCGGCGATGCCCTAATCCATGGGCCCCATCTTCTAGGATTGAGAGAGTCCTCCTCATAGTCGTCTTCCTCTCCACAATCTTTCTCGAGATGTCCCATGCGTCTGTAGAGGTAGTAGAAAGAGGGTAGATGTTTGTATCAGATTTCGATCACCATGATGTTCCCGGCATTGTCCCTAATCTTCTATTTTTTCCTAATAGGCATGGTTACATCAATCTCGACTCGAGCACGGCATGAAGTATCCCGGCTGAGGTCCTTCCTGTCCACCGCAATTACCCACCCGATCTTCCCGGACACTACAGCAATTGCCTCCTCTGACCTGTACCCGAGGGACAAGTTGTGCATGCGAATCTACAAAAAGTTGTTGTTTATCTTAACCTCTGCTGGTATGTCCTCTGATATGATATCCTTGACAACTAGCAAGTGATTATTGAAATTATATGAGCCCCAGGCTACCACCTTCTCCTTATCCCTCCAGTATAGGAACTGGATAATGAAGAGGTTGTTAGCAATCTGACAGAAGCTCGCTTCCTTCTTCAACGACCAGGCCATTGTTAGGGTTCGCTTTAGGGCGGGGAATTTGTAAGGCCTATTCGTGATTAGCTGCCCAACTAAAGCAAGTTCTAGATGTTCTTTTTCATCTTGATCTCTGCTACTTTGAAATCGAGCACATCATTCTCCTCTTCATCTTGTACCTTGAGCGCCACATACATGTCCACAAGTTCATCCGCCATCGCGATGGAGAGGACCTGCAAAACCCAAAGAGCATCACCTTGGTTTGACTAATTGATAGCCATTGATCATTCAAGAACCAGAGAATACATCATGGAGTAATCCATGGTTGTTGGATTTATAGACTAGCATTGTTAGAAATTTAAAAAAATCACGCAATTCTTGAATGAGAGGAATATATAAAATTTTAGGAATCCAAAAGTATTAATTCAATTCTTATCAATTTTGAGTATTTTTATTATATTATCTTTTCCAAATTAATTGGCGGATCATTTAATTCTCAAACACAATGAACTTGACATCTTTACTAATTTTGTTATATAGTCTGATTTTGCATTTAGTTTTGAGATCATCCATCAAATTATTTCATATTTTTTAGTTTGATATCCATATTTATTATTCTAATCAATAACTTCTTCTAACAATTTGGAAATTGGTTTGTTTTTGGTTTATCTTCTCATGAAACACTTTATTTTTTTTGGATCAGGTAAAATATTACTATCTCAAAAAAGGCGTATAGGAGAACCTATACTGTATAGAGGGTGGGTTGACTACAAAAAAAACCACTGTGTAAAGGTAACCGGGTCTAAACCTTTATAAATTATAGGTTTAGCCCTTACATTAGCAGCAAGTCTACCAGAAAGAGACTCAAAAGCATCAAACATATCAGTAGCCCGTCCCTCGTAGATTCTGGTATTCCTCTCAAACCAGATACAGTAGACGATAGCAGCAACTCCCATGCCTCCAAAGGTTCTCATAGTGGCGCTCTTGTTAGTTTTCTGCCATATCCACTTCAGCCCATCTTCCAAGCAACCGGGAGGGTAACCGCCCCAACCATTTTAGAGGGACCATCTGCACCAAATGTACCTAGAAAATCTATAATGAAAGAATAGGTGTATGTGTGTTTCAACTGTGTCACCGCCAAGCACATATTTAGGGTCGACATTAAGACCCCAATATGCTAGTCTATCAGATGTAGGGAGACGCCCAAGAACAGCCCTGTATAAGGTGCATCCCCATTTCAGCTGCTGACCTTTGTTCCAGATGATTTCGGCCCAAGGCACAGGCAGACCGCAAATCTTAAGCTCCCAAGGTTTGGCAGCCAAATAATCCCAACCTCCATCACATCTCAGCCGGTAAGCATATTTCACATCAGGCCAATTCTCCAGCATTCTTTTCCAAACAACGGAGTTGTTCCCCGTAGCCACTATGTCCAAAGAGCGGCCATATCTTTCCTTCATCCACACCATCCAAATAGAATCACGCTGGATGATAAATCTATGGATTCGTTGAGAAGTAGCAATCCCATCCAAACTGACCCGACAGCCACTCCCAAGCCACCATGAGCCCGTTCTTTGTTAATAATATCCCACACAATCCCATGTGTCTTACCACCCCATAGGAACCTACTCATCAAGCTTCTTAATTTATCTAATATGAACCTGGGAAGCTCAGCCTGTCTACACCAGAATCTGGTCTTGGCACCCAGAACCGAATGACACAAACTAATCTCCCCGCCATAGATATGTGTAGGCCAGCCCACTTGTCGATCTTGGATCCATCTCATCCACCAAACTACCATAATCTTTGCCTCGACCTTTATGACCAGAGAGAGGGACACCCAGGTACTTAGCAGGAAAGACCCCCCTCGTAATACCAGTTGTTTCCTTCAGTCTCCCCCGCCTCGAGTCACACGATCTTGATAAGAATACTTTAGATTTTACTTCATTTATATACAACCCAGTGAGGTGCCTGAAACTTGTGAGGATCATTCTGACTTGTCTTAGGTACTTGTAGTGACCAGCTGTGAAAATCATCACATCATCTGTGAACACAAGATGTGAGATGACCGGGGTATTCTTCACCTTGAACACCTTCAATCTCCCCTCAAAGATGGTTGTAGAAATAGTGGAGGACAAAACCTCCATCATAAGCACAAACAGCATGGGAGATAAGGGGTCACCCTGTCTCAAACCATTAGAAGAAGAAAATAAGCCATGGGGGACCCCATTCATCAACACAGAGAAAGAGGTGGCTTCTACACACTGAATCATAAGCTTGATCCATCTTCTCAAAAACCCTATAGCTTCCATAATTCTCCACACCACTGCCCATTTCACATGATCATAGGCCTGAGTAATATCAAATGTGAAGTAGGCCTTCCTATTGGAGTTCTTAACACCAAAAAGGTTCAAGAACTCAGTAGCAAGCAGAGCTCCGTCCGCAATATCCCTGCCTTGAACAAAGGCCAGCTAGTTGGGGGAGACAATCTTGGGCAGAATTTTCTTAAGGCGCCTAGAAAACAGCTTTACAAAAATCTTGTACAGCACTGAGCATCATGCTATAGGCCGGAAATCAGCCATGGAGGACGTCGGATTCTTCTTAGGAATGAGTTTCATAAAATCATGCTTGACTTGCTTGAGCATAGTGCCCCCCACCATGAACCAATGTACGGCATGGAAAATGTCATCTTTAATAATGTCCCAACAGTACTGGAAAAACTTGCCATTAAAACCATCTGGTCCAAGTGCTTTGTACGGACCAATAGAGAAGACCGCCTCCTTAATCTCCTATTCTGACATAGGACCACATAGAGCTCTATTCATCTCATCATCCACCTTCATTTCCGGCATCTCTCCCTGCACTACCAGATGGTCTTTGTTGTACAAATTTTTAAAATAAGTAACAGCTTCCTCTGCCACTTCTCTTTGTCCTCTCATAGCAGTACCATCTTCCTTTATAAGCCCATGGATACAATCCTTCATGTGATTTTTCTTCATGGCATTGTGGTAGACCTTGGTATTTCTATCACCATCCTTTATCCATCTAACTCTGCTTCTTTACCAATGATACAAATCTTCAGACTTTTCTAACCGCACAGCCTACTAGAACATTCCCCTTCCTTATTTATTTTATCCTCATCCAACAGGTCCTGCCGAAGAAGACCAGCAGCTTCCTTATAATCCTCACGAGCTTTGTTCACCATATTGGGTAGGTTAACCAAACCAGTAGACCAGTCTTTGAGGCCTTTCTTGGTCATTTTAAGTTTTTCCACCACATAGAAAATAGGATTGCCTATCAACTTATCATTCCACACCTCCTGGACCACATCTTTAAACCTAGGCCACTCCACCCAAAAATTGAGGAACCTGAAAGGTTTGTTCTTCCTCTGGTTCACCCCCATCTCCAGGACCATCCACAAATGATCATTGTTGGGATGACCCCCTAAAGAAATATTTGCTTCAGGGAAGATGTCCAGCCACACAGAATTGACCAACCCCCTGTCTAGTTGACTAGCAATCCTATGAGTTGGACTCCTTTTATTCTGCCAAGTTGTGATCCTGCCAATCATATTCACCTCAATCAACCCAACACTATCCGCAACATCATTGAACATGTTGAGAACATAATTAGGTATGGAAAGTCCACCATACTTTTTGCCCACCTTCCTGACATGATTGAAATCACCCATCACCAAGTGCGGCACATGATGTTGGGTAATCTCCCTAATGGTATTCCATCAAAACTTTCTTCTACCTTCGTCATTGTGTCCATAAACACCAGTGAAGACACAATGAAAACCCCCATTATTGATGTAGCTAGCTACCATAACCTGGTATGTAGCATGGATGATCTGCACATCCCAAACCTCCTGATTCCAACCCATGGCCATTATACCACCATCAATTTGATCCAAGTTAGTTTCCATCCCCCACCCATCAGGGAATAAGCCCATAACTATCTCTTTGTATTGCCTCTTGATTTTGGTTTCTAACAGTAGCACCATATTTGCTCCAGTCTCTGTGATCACCTTTCTTATTCTCCTCTATCTCTTGGGCCTCGAGGCCCCCCTCACATTCCATGTGAGTACAGGCATACTAACTTTGTTTGTGCCCACCCCTTCCAGGGATGTTCATTCTAGGTGACGTGCATCTGCCCCTCATACTGGTTGAAATTTGTTGTCCTCTATTTCTCCTACTTGTCCCAGACATTTCATCGAACATCTCATTTGTGTCTAAATTCTCCAGTACAAAGAACTGGTTGTTGTAATTCTATACTCCTGGATTGGCCCCAATACCCACTGCTCCATCTGCATCAAAACTGACCATTGTTTCCACTATCTCCACCACCTGCACTGCCTCCTCCTCATGAGCCACCTCAGGTATCACTGTATCATTATTAAGATAGCCTGAAGCATGAGCAGCTTCATCAGGATCCTAATGGACGGTCCCTCCTCCTGGATGCCCCTATGATGCCTATCCCTGTAGGGACTCCAAGACCTCTTCTATCTTGTTGTTGGGTCTTCCACTCTTGTTGGTCCTCGTTTTGTTTGTTCAGTGTCTACTGGGCTCCCGACCTCTCACAACAGGGGGAGTCTGGATAGCCAAGCTGGAACCAGGGCAGCCACCCGTTTGATGGCTGAAAACCTTACAGCTCTCACACCTCTCAGGCAGGGCGTCGTAGATGATCTTGAATTCCAACTCCTTACTGTCAGGAATCTCAACCATGACAATCAGAGGTGACACACGATCAGATTTGAGTTCTAAGAAAACATGGGCGACACCCACAAACCTACCTTCACAGTGGAAATCAACGACCTTTGGCTCTCCCACTCCACATGCGATGATGGAAATCGCCCTTCTAGACCAGTGGGATCCCACTTCAGGCATCGTGACCCAAACCGGCACTGATGTAAGAGCAGCCCGGCGGATATCATCCTTGGGGGACCATCTTCTAGTAATCACCAGCTTCCGATCGAAAAACCTCATCCCACTGTCTAGGGCCACCTTCATGTCCACCTCTGATGCAAATCTAGCCAGGAAAAGACCACCCACCAAAGGTGAACATTGGAGTTCCCCCTTTGGCCGCTAGCACCTAACCATCCACCCGTATAGCTGATGGAAGATGCACTTGGCCCCCATTACTTGAACGATCATAGAGAACATGTGGAACATGTCCATCTCCTCCACCGTAGGCGCCGACATCTTCATCCAGGGTCTAGCGTCCTTAGCCCTGAAAGTAGGTGATTTGGGATCCTCCAGGGTAAGCATAGGGGCAAGGTTGGGAATGGAAACGATAGGATTGGAAACCGCCGCCGCCCAGCCCCTACCCACTGTGATGTCATTCGCCGGATCACCCCAGGCACCAAGGCCCAAGGACGAGGTGGATGGACCCACCCCATCCTGAGTGGCAATCGCCATGAGAACCCCAATCTAGAGAGGGAACGGAGTTTCTCACACTAGACCAGAGAGAGGGACAACTATCTCATCTCGTGAAACACTTTCATTAAATCCTATCTCCAATATAAAAAGTATAAGAAAGAATCCACTATGGGTAGGGTTACTACTAGATCCATTTTGACATTGTAAACTCTTGGGGCCTGGGAGGATGTGGTGTAGTCACCCACCCCACCCCCACACACACACCCAATCAGTGTGAATTGTCATTTTCACAAAGTGCCTTCTCCATGGTTCGAACTTAGGTCCTACATTAGGACTTACTGAGCACTTACCAACTTGGATATATAATTAGAATTACATTTAAACTCATTAGTGCCAGTCGTATTCAATTAACCCCTAATCAAGACTCAACTAAGGTATATAATTATTTTCTTACCAATTTATATCATTATTACTCATATGTACATGTTCAAACTCACTTTAAGAATTATTAAATCCATTATCATCCAATTTTTGGTTTCCTAGGGTTAAAAGATAATATCTCCATCTTTATAATCCTAGTGTATATATCTCTTCTATATTATGAATATTTTTCTTGCTCTATAATTACCTTCTGATGACATAGTTTCCTATTCTTTTCTCATTATCTCTATTATTTAGCTCAAGTTTTATATTTAAGCCATTTATTACATTATACATAAACTGAATCTTAATTGATTTATATTATTTTTTATGTTAATTGAGAACTTTCCACCACTATAATGCTTTAGAAATGTATTTATTTATTAGATATGTTAGTATATTAATGAGGGTTGTGATATCAATTTATTTATGTGTATTTTACATATTTCCATCATGGCATGCATTAGTATGGGTCTCAAAAGTGTGCCTTTATCAAGTTTGATGTAACTAATGTTCACGTAAAGTGAGTTATGATTTATATTGAAAAATCTCCAATTATTATCTATTCATTAATATTAGTCTTATAAACACTAGATATCATTATCCCACTAAGGTCCCTCAAAATATAACCCAAACCATGTTTGGTGGTTTTCTCATAAGCTATACCCAAAAGCATCCAATCTGTGGCATTCTGATCTAGGGTTATGATGTCATATTTTGATATCTTACAAATTCATCTATCTTCAATTTTTTCTTAACTATATGGCATTTACCCTATACAATTTAGTTAACCATATAACAAATTTTGTATCTTACATTCCAACCTGAGTTGAATTTTTATATTACATATCATTTAGTTGAGATCCTCTATTTTTTTGTGAACTCAACATGCCTCTTTTTTATTGCTATCTCAAAAAATTTTGTAAAATCTATAGGATAGAAGAATAAAAGAAAAATGTACGAAGCACAATTGTTCATGAGCTCTGAATCATTGAGGTTATGAATCCAAATATTCTTAACCTCCCTAATATTACTAAGGAAGATTTTGTCATTGTGTTGCAGCAAAACATTATAAATAATTAAGTAGGTAGTTAACTTGGCTTTTCCCATAATCTTTTAAAGCCCCATCTTATCCTTCGGATGATAACATAACATCTACATATAATTATTCCATAGATGAGAGGTAAAGGAGCATGTAAAGAATAGATGATTGTAGCTTTCCAATGGATTATGACATATGCAACATATAGACGTCATAGAGTAGAGAAAACATTTAAGAACACCAATGGTTGATAGTTTATGCATAAAAAAACTTCTAGAGAAAGATCAAAACTCACCTGGGTAAAGAAGCAGACCCGATGCATTGTTCACACTAAAATTTTGGGTGGGGAATTCTGACCGAATTCCACAAGTCCCTATCAGAGACCTTCACTTTCCCCTTAAACTCAATAGACACATCAACCAGAACATTAGTCTTAGGAATAGAGTTAAGCAATTCCATAGTAGATTCAACACCTCTAATACTAGGAAAAATCAATTTTCATCACCACTAATGCAATTATTCAAGTTGTGATTCAATCCTTTCTCGGCCCTATCAACAAGCTAACTGTCAACATTGTCAATAAGGAGGCTCTTATTCAGACACCAAGGGTCAAACCAAAGAGGAAAACTATCCTCATTTCCAATTTTGAAATTGTTGTGAGCAAGAATGTCATTTTTATTCTTCACTAACATGTTCCACATCCAGGAGCTACTACTTTTGATCCTAAAATTCCACAAATAACCTTCACCTACATACCTCTTATGAATCCATTTCACCTAAAGCTTCCCAAAGGTTTCTCAGGAGGCCTGCTACAGTCCAGAGAAAAATGCACCTTAGACTAAATCCTCCTTCATCTTTAGGTATGCATATGAACTCCTTGGAGATTGGTCAAATCTTCCTTTTCTCTTCACTATTACCCCAAATAAAAAAAATTGATGATCCTATTCAATTCCTTTATTACTGACTTGGGAATGGGAAACACAATAGTCTAGAAAATGTAATAGGAAGAGAGAGTACAAATGACAAGATCTATCCTTCCAACCATAGTGAGGAGCCTACTCTTCCATGTGTTAAGCTTTAGATTTATTTTGTACACAATGGGGGCACATATAACCATGTGTGAGTCTTCGAGTGAACAAAGGGGACCAAGGTACTTGACAGGGAGTTCAGCAGTAGGGATACTTGAGTGTTCAGTAAAAGCATCATCAACATTTTTATTTTAGAAAATTAGTCTTTTAACATTATTTAGGATTAGACCAGAGATTTTCTCAAAGGAACTCAACACATATTTAAATATTTTAAAATTTTCAAAATCAATATTAGAGAAGACCATCAAGTCATGTTCAATAATGATATGTGAAACAGAGAAACCTTTTGTCTTATAGGCATGTAACGGTTGAATCAAACCATCTTTGGTAGAAGCATCAATTATTGTAGTGAGACCTTGCCTTGCAATAACAAATAGATATGAGGATATTGGATCTCCTTATCTCACTCCTTTAGAGGCATGAAAGGACTTAGAAGGAGAATCATTGATTAAGACTTGAAAGGAAGCATATGAGAAACAAGTTTCAATCCAGTAAACCAACAACTAGGAAAGCTCATCTTTTGGAGGAGAAGGATATAGTTCCGATTAACCAAACCAAAAGCCTAAGAAAGATTGGCTTTTAAGAAGAGATTTGAAAATCTAGGGCAGCTAAAGGAACTTAAAACTTCATTCTCTAGGAGAATAGCATCATCAATTTTCCTATCTTTAACAAATGCAACTTGATTTAAACTAATAATGTTTGGAATTAATACTTTTATGCTTGTTAGCAAGAATCTTGGTAATAACTTTGTATATGACGTTACAAAATGAGATAGGTTGGAACTCTTTATTAGAATAAGCCTCTTTAACTTTGTGCATAAGCACTATAAAAGACTTATTGCACCCTTTGAGGAACTTGGAATTGTCAAAAAAAATAATAACATTAGTAATCACCTCTTCACCAACTATATCCCAACAATTTTAAAATAAAATGGAGTTGAACCCATGTAGACCAAAGGCCTTATCATCATTCATATTGTTAATCACCTCCAAGACTTCATTTCTCTTGACCCATTTCCTCGAAAATAAGGCCTGGTCTTTTGAAAGTTTGAGCAAAATCCATTTCTCATTCCAGAACAACATAGTTTCATTAGAAGCATTAAACGCACTCTCATAATAAGAACTAATATGTTTAGAAATAACCTTGAGGTCATATCTTGAAAAAAAAACATCAATGTTCATATTCTAGATATTCCTCATTCTCCTTGCTTTGAAGGAAGCATAGAGAAATGAGAATTTCTATCTCCAAGCTTAAACCATTGGATATGTGAGTTATGCCTAAGAAAAATTTCCTCATCATTGGTAGCAGATAAGGCCTCATTTCTTAGCTTATTAGGTTTAAAATGAAGACTAGGATCATCAGGGTTATTTTCTACAACACCCTTCATAACCATAGCTTGTGCTTTAATGGTCTTGGATCTATACTAAAAATTCCTTACATGATCTTTATTCCATTCACTAAGAGAAAATTTAACTGAGATATTTTGGTGACAAACTTTGTCTTACATATATATTCTATTTAACAATCTCTACAAAGTTCTTTGTTCCATTTAACATAGATCCTCTATTTCACAATGTTATATTGTTGTGACAAATGTCATCTCACATAAACAAAAAAATCCAAGTCATATAACTGTTGGATCTAGGGCTCTAGACGAGGGTGAATAGAGCTTCAAAATTCTCACAAGAATAGTTAGACCTTCAAATTATATCAATTGAAACCAAATGCTAAAATTTAATTTGAAATCCTATCTAAACAAGCATAGCAAGGATGAGAGAGATTGAAACAAACACTTGACAAGGTGTTTAGAGTGGTTCCAATCTCCAAATTAGGAGACCATCCATCCACTACCTAGAGAGGTCAACCTCTAGGACTTTGCAACCAATGTATACTTATGTTCCACTATAAGAGATACAATAAGACAACCATACTTCCAAATACTTACATATTCAAGACAAGAGTCTTCCACCTACACAAGGACTTACCCACTTGATCAAGATTTCTTCAACCTTCACCGAGGATGTACTAACACTTGCTTCAAATCTTTGGCCTCACAGGGATTACTCACTCCTCTTGAATCTTATGCCTTGTCCTTCTCCTTCACTTGGATAAGATCTTCACACCTTCTTCAACCTTAAAGAAGAACAAAAACTCCTCCTTCACTCAGAGAAGATCACTTCGCTTTGAGAAAGGGGATTGGGAAGATGGAAAAATAGAGAGCTTTACAAGATAACAATGAGGTAGCTCTCTTAAAACATGCCTAACTCACTAATAATCACGAAGTACTTTGTAAATGAGAGAGAGAAAGGGGCTCAAAGGTTTGTATCACACTCAATTATAGCAAGGACCAAGGATAGCATGAATGAGCATCCTTGGAATGAACTCCAAGGGGTCCTATTTATAGCTAGGGGTGTTCCTTTGAGTGTGGGATCACTTAAGAACAAAAAATAGTCATTTTACAACTTGTTTTCAAATCTATTTTCATTTCTAACAACTCTTCAATGGTTAGAATCACTTTTTCTACATTTATCGTACAGTACATTCGGTCGAGTTTTAATAAAGGTAACTCAACCGATCCACTAACCAAAAAAGTCAACTATCAAATTATCGGTTGAGTTTGTCCTAGGGTAACTCGATCGATCAGCTAAAATCAACTTTGGTAAATAAGTCGGTCGATTGAGTTCTGTAAGTGTGTAACTAGATTGATGCAATCATTTCAGACTATCCATCGTGGATCAGTCAAGATTCAAACTCGACCGACCAAGTTGTTGTGACAAATTTTCCAAAATGATTTTTAAGTGATCAAACATAGCAATTAAGTGTCCCTAATTTTTTCTCATCTTAGTTACAAGTCATATCATCAATACAAATGATTATTAAAATATTATAAGGTAGTTTGGAGTGATTTCCCAAATTTCACATTTGCATTACTTTTGACTTGAAATTGGACAAGCTAGGGCTTGTGTAATTTGATCATTTTCATATACCTAAAGCCTAAAATCAATCTTAAACAAACATATTAGATACATATGAATGGAATTCTTAAGTCATTATCAAAATAAGGACAATGTATAACTCTTAAGTCAACATTCACCCCCTTTCTGACAATGACAAACCATTACTCGACGTATTGAAAAGGATGTGCAAAGTTATTCCTTAGCCTTGTGAATTACAAGGGGGTTCATAATGTTAACAATGTGAATTGCTCCCCCTCAATCTATTCTCACTCTTACCTACATAGTTAGTCTTTCTACACAAAGCTATATGACATATATACCACATGGTCCTTAAACAAGTCACATGATCAAACATATACTAGACAAGAAAAGGATTACATAGGAAGTAAAAGCAATATGGTTGAGCTTCAAAAATCAAAGTTATCTCCCCCCTTTGGCATTATCAAAAAGGAAGGGGGTAGAAGAGCATAAAAAATAGGTCTTCTCCAAGCACAACCAAATACATCCAACCACAAGATAAATCAAGCGACCATATAACACACAACAAACAAAGATGAGAGAGAAACAAGCAACCTGTGTCATGATCAAAATATGGGTAATATACCACCAATCATGAGATATAGTCAACTAGAGAGTAAGGGTACATATGATTAAGATTACAACACTAAAAGCATGTTCTCAAGGAAACTATAACCCAAAATGATGAAAGCAACATGATGATAAAAATAGTACATCTCATATAATGTATCCAGATGTTTTAAGTACAAAATAACCTAGAAAGATATATATGATCAGCATCTAAGGACTAAGAACTAAAACATCTAGACATCTATGGCATGTAGATCTTGGGCTTGAGGAAAAGTGGGAGCAGAAGTGCCAAGGCCTGCAATCAAGGTAGCTATGGGGCCAGCAGGGAGAGGTAACACACAAGGTGTAGATCCACCAGCAAAATAGGGTGTAGCAGTAGAAGCAGCAGGTGGAGGAGCTGGGCGGAAGTGATTATATGCATATGAAGCATAATCACCACCTGGGTAGGGGTGGTAGGAAGGATAAGGATGGGTACATGATAGGTTCATACAAGACATGATAAAGCATAGATCTTGATGTAGATGCCACTGAACCTATAGGTTGTACGCCCATTAATGCACCATGTTACCCATGAGGGGTTCATTTCATACATGAAATGAGGTGTGGGCAGGCTGGGATGGTGGTGGAGGTGGAGGTGGAGGTGGAGGTGCTTGGGTGGAGGTAGAGGCTCCAGGTCTAGTGGAAGAATATGTAGGCAAAAAGCTCATCTTGATTGTGGTCACACTGATACAGACTCCTTTTCTAGAAGGTTTGTAATGAAGATCATGAAAAAGATACTTTCCAGTGGTAGATTAGAAGAGACCACAAATCAAGGCTGGTTAGGGTGGGTGGGTGTCGTGGGTGTTCTTCCTAGACTCAGAGCAGGTCATATGGTGAAGAATGTATCTAGACCACTTGACTCTGATTTTTTTCAATTTGAAAACCATAATCATTGTCGTATTCTCTACAATTTCAGTTTGATTCTTTTTGGGATGAATATAGAAGTTGACTACTAGAATGAGGATGTGGTTTTTATGGTCCAAGATAGATAAAGGTAGGGTGGACTTCCTCTTGTATAGAAATTGAGGCTTCTTCAAGAACTTATGAATGTTAGGGAGAGTGATATCATATTGCTTGTAGAAATCCTCAAGGTCTAACAAGTCGAAATACTCAGGATAATCTTTCCTCCATGTTTCGGTTACCTCAGTACCACTGAAAAAGGCATTCAAGGTATCTTCTGAGATTGTGAATTTCTTATCGGCAATCATGGAAGTAATAATTACTTGAGTATTAGGTGCGGGTAGAAGAGTGTCATAATTCCATGACAAAATGGCATAGAACTCACGAATTTCCTTAGTGCTTGTGATGGAGTTGTTATAGTACTAGCCTTCGACAGTCAGGGCATCTAGGTAATGGCCATACAACAACTTGGATACCTCATCTATGACCTTTTGTCCACACAGACGAGGCTCAAACAAGGCATGAAAAGGGAAGGGGGTCCTAGGAAGGATCACCTTGCACCTATTTAGAGCTTCATCAGAAACAAAGAAGGTACCATCAAAGGGAATGAGGTGAGAGTTGGATGAAGAGGATGGTGCTCCAAAAGGGGCGTCTCTCTTTATCCTATTTGAAGCCATGGAGGCACAAAGAAGAAGAATAAGAGGTCAAAAACGAAGGAAGCACCACCAAGGGTCATCCAACCACCTAGGGTTTATAGGCAAGGGAGCTAGGAAGATCAAACAAGGGCTGGCTAGGGCTAGGAAAGGGAAGATCGATGCTAGGGTTGAGAGCTTGAGAGAGCTGGAGAAGGACTTTGTCAATTTTTCTATAGTTGAGAGGGAGAAAATTCGGTCAAACCTTACTTCAAATTTGCTCTAGACTAACCATCAGTCAAGTTCTGTGAGATGGAAACTCGACTGAATGGCTTTTTACAAAAGCCCTCGGCAACGTATCAGTCGAGTTGGCAACTCGACTGATGGTCAACTCGATCCATCATTAGAAATCTTAGATTCTAGCCATTTGAGTGCTAATGAAATTTATTTTTCTGGTCCATTTTTCATTTTAAACATACTTAGGCATATATCACTCATCATTGGGTACTATTTAGCGATAAAACAAGCATTTGCAAAAACTATCCAAAACAAGTGAAAAACAAGTCATAGGAATAAGAAAAAAAATTAGCACTTTAGCAAGAAAGGGTGATCAAGACGTGAGCAAAGTATATAGGATAGATAGCAACTAACTAGAAGGCATATTAGATTCATCCAAAGCAATTATGAGCAGTTTAGATCTAATAAAATTGAATTTCTCTCTAGCTAGAGGTTTCATAAAATGTCTGCCAACTAATTTTCTATGTCCACATGTGTGATATAAATATCCTTTTTGGCAATGTGATCATGAAGAAAATGATGATGAACCTCTATATTCTTGGCTCTACTATGCAATATAGGATTATAAGATTAATTGATTTTACTAGTATTATCACAAAAGATAGGAGAAGTATCAAAATAAATGTTAAAGTCTTGGAGTAATTGCTTCATTCGTAGAACCTAGCACAACAACTTCCAACTATAATGTATTCATCCTTGATAGTTGATAGAGCCACTATGCTCTATTTATTAGAAAACTAAGACACCAAGCATGGTCCTAGGAGAAGCAAGTACCATTTTTGGACATTATGTCAATCAAACATCCTACATAATCAGAATCACTATAAGAAGTAAGAGTGATGTCCCTTGACTTAGGATACCATAGTTCAATATTTTGGTTTTTGGCTAAGTAGCTTAAAATCCTCTTAATAGCTATAAGATGTGATTTCTTGGGATTAGATTGAAAGTGAGCAAACAATCCAACACTAAACATTATATCAGGTGTAGAGGCAGTTAAATAAAGTAAACTTCCAAGCATACTTCTATAGAGCTTCTATAAACATTATATCAGGTCTATAGGCAGTTAAATAAAGTAAACTTACAAGCATACACACACACACACACATATATATATATATATATACTCTCATCCACTTTCTCACCTTCTTCATCTTTATCAAGTTTGGTGGTGTTTGGCATGGGGGTGTCCATCGGCTTGGTGTTCTCCATCCCAAAGTGTTGGAGTATCTCACTTGTGTACTTGCCTTGGTTGATGAAGTTGCCATCTTTAGTTTTCTTGATTTGAAAACTGAGGAAGAAAGTAAGCTCACCCATCATGCTCATCTCGAACTCACTCTACATAAGATAACTAAACTCCTTGCAAATATCAAGATTAGTTCTGCCAAAAATGATATCATCAACATAAACTTGAATGATAAGAAAATTGTTAGAAGTGTGTTTGAGAAATAAGGTAGAATCTACTTTGCCCATGATATACACATGATCTAACAAAGAGTTCTTTAATTTCTCATACAAATCTCGAGGTGCTTGTTTGAGGCCATAGAGAAATTTTTGCAATGGATAAACATGGTTAGGTAAACAATCATGTTCAATGCCCAGATGTTGTGCAACACACACTTTCTCATCAATTGTACCATTCAAAAAGACACTTTTAACATCCATTTGATATAGAAGGAAATTCTTATAACTAGAAAAAGCAGTCAACATATGAATGGACTCAAATCTAGCTATAGGTGCATATGTTTCATCAAAATCTTTACCTTCTTACTGATTGTAGCCTTGATCCACTAACCTTGCTTTGTTTCTTACCATTATATCACTTTCATCTATCTTGTTGCGGTAGACCCACTTGGTGCCAATGATATTTCTATCACATGGTCTTGGCACTAGAGTCCACACTTTTTTTCTCAAATTTCTCTAGTTATTCTTGCATGGCTAGGATTCATTCATCATCTCCAAGAGCTTCATTGACGTTGTTTGGCTTGATTTGTGATATGAAGTCATTGTTTTCTTGTTCCTTGTTGTAGGCAGCTCGCATCTTCACTCTTTTAAGGGATCACCTACGATAAGCTCTTTAGGATGATTCTTTTTTCAAAGCATGGATTTGGATCCTTCTTTTCTTCATCTATCTCTTTTTCTTAAGTGGCGACCTCTTTTCCCTTTTGGATGATGTTGAGTTCTTTCAAGATAAGAATTTCTTCTTATGCAACATCATCATTAGAAATATCCTTGGGAAAAGAGGTGCTAGTCTCAATAAATTTGACATTAATAGATTCTTCTACTTTAGATAGATCAACATTAAACACTCTATAAACCTTGCTAGTAGCACTATAGCCAAGAAAGAAAGCCTTGTACGATTTCATATCAAACTTATCAAGAGAATCTTTCGTGTTCAAAACAAATCAAGGACACCTGAAAACATGAAAATACTCGATGGAAGGATTCCTACCTCACCATAGCTCATAGAGAATTTTCTTCAAAGAAGGATGTGTGGAATCCTGGTTTTGCACAAAACATGAGATACTAACAGCTTCAGCCCAAAACTTCTTTGGAATGTCATACTCTAAAAGCATGGTCCTAGCCATTTCCTGTAGTTACATGTTCTTCCTCTCTACAACCCCATTTTATTGAGGTGTTTGAGGTGAAGAGAATTTGTCTGCATACCATGATTCCTCACAAAATGTTCAAAAAGATCATTTTCAAATTCTCCCCCTTGATCACTACAGATGGAAATAATCCGACACAAAGATTCATTTTCAACTCAATTGAAAAAATAGAGAAAACATCAAGTGTATCACTGTTAGAAATGAGAAAGAAGGTCCAAGTATATCAAGAAAAATCATCGACAATAACAAAACAATACTTGGAACCATAAAACGATTGAGTTATCATAGGTCCAAATAGATCAATATGGAGAAGATCAAGAGCTCTCTTGGTGCTAAGGACTCCTTTGGATTTGAAGGAGGACTTGGTTTGCTTTCCTTGGTTACAAGGTTGTCATTCCTCATCCTTTTCAAAATCCAATTTGGGAAGTCCCTTGACCAAGTCCTTTGTACTCAACTTGTTCAATTGATGCATATTTACATGACCAAAACAATGATGCCAAAGATAAATATCATTCGAATAGACTACATGGCATCTACCAACAATAGGATTAATAGAGTCAAGAACAATTACATAAAGATTACCATTTCTATTTCCCTTATATATGACATTGTAAGTGAGGGAATCTAGAAGCAAGCATTCAAAAGAAGTAAACAGCACAAGGTAACCATTATCACATAATTGACTAACACTTATTAAATTTTGATGTAGGTCATTCACAAAGAGAACATTATTGATACACAAGGATTCACCTACATTGCCCTCACCTTTTACCTTACCTTTCATTTTGTCCCCGAAAGTAACTGAATCTCCTTTCTTCTTTATAAAATTGTCAAAATAGCTTATATCACATGTCATGTGCCTACTGCAGACACTATCAACAATCCATTTTCCTTTTTTCTATAAGAAAGGAGAGTGTCAGATCCCAACTCAAACTTTGGGATCTAGAGTTAGCTTGGGGACCCATTTCATCTTTGGGTTGGTCCCCTTAGGCTTGTGAGGACAATAAGTAGAATAATGATCATCACTTTTGCAATGAGAGAAAATCATAGGATTCTTAGAGACAGAAGACTCTCCAATGAAAAAAGGAGTTTTATTACTCTTTTTGTAACCTTTGGCCTTACTCTTGACTTTAGGGTCTCCCCCTATAAATCCCAAACCACTAGTACCACTTTGTTTGGTAGAAAGGTCAAGGATTTCTATTAGGGAGTTTTTACCTTTGAGGAATTTCTACAAAGAGGCTCTAAGTCTATGATTGTCATCGATAAGAGATATAACAGTAGAAGACTAGCTAGAAAGGTCCTCTCTAGCACAAAAAAGGTCGGCCTCTGAACATAGGGCTTTAGTCAAATAAGAATCATTTTCAAGAGAAATAGAAGCAACATCATTACTAGGCAAAATAGGTCTAGAAGATAAATCATTAACTTGACCAAGTAACCTAGCATTTTTAGGTTTAAGAAATTGAATTTCTTTAAGATAAATATCCCTCTCATCTCTATGAGCATCACTAATGAGCTTAAGTTCAACATTTTCAGCTTTAAGTAACTCAATCCCATTTAGGCACATCTAGTTATCTTCCTTCAGAGATGCAATCTTCTTAAGATAGACAACATTATCTATTTCAACTCCATTGTATTGGATCTCAAGAAGAAGAAATTGGACTTGCAAGGAATCAATTCTCTCAAGATGAATTTTCTCATTTTGCTCAAGAATATCAAGTTTAGCATACAAGTCATCAATGATTTTACTCAACCTCTTCTTTTTATATTTACATTCGAAATAAGAAGAATAGATAGTAACAAGCATGTCAATAAGAGTTTCTTTAGCTAACTCATGCAAACTTACCTCACTTACCTCAGCAATGTCTTCACTTATGGAGGACATGAGTGCAAGGTGGCACTCTCCATCTTCATTAGAGCTTGAGCCACTAGAGGATGATCCTTCCCAAGCTGCATGAGCAACATCTTTGTGCCTCATCTCCTTCTTGTCCTTCCTCTTGTATTTGTTATCTTTCTTGTACTCTTCCTCCTTCTTGGAGCTGCTCTTGTGGTGTGACTTTCTAGCCTTATGACATTCACTCTTATAGTGTCCTTTTTTACCACACTTATAGCACCTTAGAGTAGATGAAGAAGATTGCTTTCCTTTGAAGTGTTTTCCCTTAGAGAAGTTGGCTTCATGCTCACTAGGGCCATCATCTTCACTAGAGGAGGGTGAGGTCCAGAAAGCAAGTTGTTGTTGAAGGATGAAGGCCTCCACTTGAGCTTTGAAGGCACTATGTTTGATTTTCCTTGATTTTTTTCTTCTTGCTTTGCTTCCTCTTCTTTCTTGTCAAGTCTTGGCTCATGATCTTATAGATTAATAATAAGCTCCTCAGTTGAATATAATCAAGACTTCTTAATTCTTCAATGGAGGTCACCTTTGACTCCCATCTCTTTGGAAGATACATCGAGATATTTGAGTTGATTTCTCCTATATCTAAACTATGTCCCAAAGAAGCTAGGCAGTTGATGATGATGTTGAGCCTTGAGTACATATCGACAACTCCTTCTATCTTCCCCATCTTGAAGTTCTCAAGGAGGCTGGTCAACATGTAGATCTTTTCCTCCTTCACTTGCTTTGTGCATTCATAGGTGATGCACAACTTGTCCCATATCTCAAAGGTTGTATCCCATGAGGAGATGTGTTTGAACTTGAATGGAGTGAGGGATACATAGAGGATACTATTTTTTTTTAGTCTTAGGGAGCCCAGCTCCCCCTCCTCCTCAAATAGGTGCCAGAGCCCGGATGACCCAAGGAGTTGTAATTATAGTGCGCTCAGGGGGATTCGAACCTGGGTCCCCCAGGGTGGACAAGCCGGACTGAACCACCTGCGCCACACTGGTCGGGTATAGAGGATACTAATTGCATTGGCATTGAGTTGTGAAATCTTTAGGGCTACTTAATCCCAAGTTGATACAACTCTGGTTGGATCCTTATAGTTTGTAATCATCACTTTCCACATATCAAAGTTCATCTCTTGAATGTAGAATTGCATCTGCCGCTTCCAATAGAGGAAGTTGGTGTTGTAGAAGATTGATGGGGAGCATGGAGAAGCATCCCTCTAGGTTGAGGGAACCAAGTAGGTTCTCACCCATCTTCTCATCTCTTAGGAGATTTGTTGGAGAATATCCTTGCTATAATACCACTTGTTGGATCTAGCGCTCTAGAGGGGGGTGAATAGAGCTTCAAAATTCTCACAAGAATAGTTAGATCTTTAAATTATATCAATTGAAACCAAATAATGCTAAAATTGAATTTGAAGTCCTATCTGAGCAAGCATAGTAAGGATGAGAGAGATTGAAACAAACACTTGGATAAGGTGTTTGGAGTGGTTCCAATCTCCAAACTAGGAGACCGTCAATCCACTACCTAGAGAAGTCAATCTCTGGGACTTAGAAACCCATGTATACTTATATTCCATTATAAGAGATATAAGAAGACCACCATACATCCAAGGACTTGCCTATTCAAGATAAAACTCTTCCACCTACACAAGGACTTACCCACTTGATCAAGATGTCTTCAACCTTCACAAATGACTTACCCACACTTACATCAAGTCTTTGGCCTCACAGGGATTACCCAGTCCTCTAAAATCTCCTACCTTGTACTTCTCCTTCACTTGGAGAAGATCTTCACACCTTCTTCAACCTCGAAGAAGAAGAACAACTCCTCCTTCACTCAGAGAAGATCACTTCAGCCTTTGGATTGGGAAGATGAAAAGATGGAGAGCTTTATAAGATAACAATGAGGCAGCTCTCTTACAACATGCCTAACTCACTCATAATCACAAAATTCTTTGTAAATGAGAGAGAGAAAGGGGCTCAAAGTGTTGTAGCACACTCAAAAATAGCAAGGACCAAGGATAACATGAATGAGTAACCTTGGAATGAACTCCAGGGGATCCTATTTATAGATGGGGGTGTTCCTTTGAGTGTGGGATCACTTAAGAACGAAACATAGTCATTTTACAACTTGTAACATATCTATTTTCATTTCGGTCAGAATCCGTTTTTTATGTTTTTCATACAATGCATTCGGTCGAGTTTTAATAAAGGTAACTCGGTTGATCCACTAACCGATAAAGACAATTTTCAAACTATCATTCGAGTTTGTCCTAGGGTAACTTGGTCGATCAGTTAAAATCAACTTTAATCAGTAAGTCAATCGATTGAGTTATGTGAGTGTGCAACTCAACCGATGCAATCATTTCAAAAAATCCATCACGTATCGGTCGAGATTTAAACTCGACCGACCAAGTTGTTGTGAAAAAATTTTCAAAATAATTTTAAAGTGATCAAATGATGGAATTCGGTGTTCCTGATTTTATCTCATCTTAGTTACAAGTCATGTCATCAATTTAAATGATTACAAAAATATTCTAAGGTGGTTTGGAGTGATTTTCCAAATTGCACATTTGCATTGCTTTTGACTTGAAATTGGACAAGCTAGGGTTTGTGTAATTTGACCCTTTTCATGTTCCTAAAGCCTAAAATTAATCTTAAACAAACGTATTAGATACATATGAATGGAATGGTTAAGTCATTATCAAAATATAGACAATGGATAACTCTCAAGTCAACAATAACCATCTTTAAATGCCTTTATAGAATTTGATATTTAAAACATTTAAAGTGTGATTGTCTATAGACACATTAGACATATGCTTAACTTCCCTTAATAATTGATACATAGTGAAAGGTTCACAACATGGTGTGTCTCTATGAGATATCTTATTTATGTATACTTCTCATCAAAAGCTCTAATAGGACATGAGGGAATGTGTTATTTACAACCAAGAAAAATTCAAGAATGGAAAAACATATTTAGATATATTGTTAAGACAATAATGATTGCATCTATACACATAGTTAGATTTCATAATCAGAACCAAAGAACTTATAGATTAACTATTTCAGATAAGGTTAGACATACCATTGGAAGTGAACTTAATGATACTCATGGAATTTTTGCGTAAAGTGTAATGAAGTGGGTCAAACTTGGGTTCAAATTTTGTTTAAAAAGTAAGAAAATATAATTAACAATGACTTGTGAAGACAACTTAGAAAAAAATTTTTCATGAACTTTCTCGATCGACAACAATGGTGGTGTTTGGATGATATCATCTTACCGTCTTGCCTTAGTACATTGTATACATTTAAATGAATAGATATGTGGACCTCATGTCATCTACCGCCTATAGAACCTATTGATGGGATGGTGTACATGGGAGAGGAAAGAGGGTGTATAAGAGAAAAGAAAGTGGAGAGAGGTATCTCATATTTGGAGAGAATATATAGAAAGGCATGTAGTGGATGAGAGGAGGAAAGTAACATGTAGAGAGGAGAGTAGTTATAGGCGAAGAGAAAACCAAACAGAAAGCATGAGATAAATAGAAAACAAATATACATTATAATAAAAACAAAAGAAAATATAAAAGTATACACTAGTTACATAAATAACACACATAAAAATAGTAAATACAATATATATACACTGTAAAAAAAGGGTGTGAGAGGGGTTTTGTCTAATTTTACTATTATCATTTTCAATTTTTTAGAGTATAAGATATATGTGTGATGAACGGGTTCACTTGTATCATATATGAAAAATAAAACACATATAAATATGTTTAATACCTAGAGTACACAACATGCTAACATCTCTCTCTCTCTATCTATCTGTCTCTCTCTCTCTCTCTCTCTCTCTCTCTCTATATATATATATATATATATATATATATATATATATATATATATATATATATATATATATATATATATATATATATATATATATATGGCTAAAAGAATTGTGTACTCGAGTACATGTAGCTTACATGTACCCATCTTCATTTATAACGGTTTTAAAATCCTATTAAAGAATTCAACGTTATGGATGTGAATTATACCCCTTAGATAAGATGTGTACAAAAAAACACCAGAGTTTTATATTCACAGATCATCCAACGAAATAAAGTGTGTATTTTCTAATCAACAATATGTTGCAGAAATTACACTAACCCTTGAATGATATATTGTTATATTTCATGATCTATATGAGATATGGTTTTGATTTTTTAAACACATCTAATCTATATAATGTTGAATCAATCAATATGGTTAAATTTTATCAACATACTCCACATATGTTATTTTAATGGTCGGTACATGTAAGTTGCATGTACTGGCCGGTACACACTTCCTAACCTATATATATATATATATATATATATATATATATATATATATATATATATATATAGAGAGAGAGAGAGAGAGAGAGAGAGTCAGGCTAGGATACACTTGAGTGTACATATCGCATGAATACACTCAAGTGTGTTTGCATATCAAGACTATTTTTTCTAAATGTAAACCATTGATCTTCACCATCATATTATAACTAGACTACATACAAATTTTGAGCCCATTTGGATGAGTGTAAGTCACTCATCCAAGGGCAACAAAATTGACGTACGAAACTAATTTGAAATGCATAATTTTTTCGATCTTTATAATATGACCTATAAATGTCCAAATATGCTCAAATTTTGCATATGAGTTATTCACAAGATTTTTAAGAAGATCAGTGGATTAGATTTTTTGAAAAAAATATTGCATCATGACAAACTACTTGAGTGTATTCTTCTCTGAATACACTTGAGTGTATTCTAGCCTCTCTCTCTCTCTCTCTCTCTCTCTCTCTCTATATATATATATATATATATATATATATTAGGAAGTGTGTACCGTCCAGTACATGTAACTTACGTGTACTAACCATTAAAATAGCACATGTGGAGTATGTGATAAAATCCAACCATATGGATTGATTCAACACTACATAGATCAGACGTGTTTAAAAAATCGTAACCATATCTCATATAGATAATGAGATATATCAATAAATCATTTAATGATTTATGTAATTTCTGCAACTTACCATTAATCATAAAATAATCATTTTCTTTCTTTTGATGATCTATGAATATCATATTGTGTTGATTTTTTGTATACATTGTATCAAAGGGGTATACTTTACATCTATAAGGTTGGATTATTGATTATAATTTTACAATCACCATAAATGAAGGTGGGTACATGTAAGCTACATGTACTCAGGTACACAATTCTTTTAGCCATATATATATATATATAGGGTATGTTTTGGATGCCCGCACGGGTAGCCAAGTTAATTACCCGTGCATTGATACACGGTGGCATGATTTGTAATTAAATTGAACTCCATTACGGTTGCATGGTAGCGGTGGAATCTATTGTAATTACACTTATTTCATTTATGTATGCGTGGAGTAGCGGTGGCACATATTGTAATTAAGCATAAATCAACTACGTATTGCATGGAACACAGTGGTAGTATTTTTTAATTCAACATCTCTTTACTGGTGCATGTGCATGATTCCACTATTTGTAGCTAGACGACAATGAATTATGAGTGTATGCAATAGTGGAAAAGATAGCTAGAGACATTGAGGCATATATTTTTGGTGAATAAAAAATTAATTGAGGACAAGAGCTTTAATCATTTTGAATACATGTTCACCGTTGACTCATAATTAGGATATGTTCCACGTAGTTGTCATCTACATAATATGCATATAGTTCTTGATACAGTCAGGTTGTATTACAAGACGTGAACCTTGGTTACATTGTTTTCATTCTCATTACAATTTATTTATTCGTATTACATATTTTTCCTTCTTATTACAATTTATTATGTACTGAAGTTTATTCTCATAAATTTTTATTTAACACCTTGTGGGTCATCTATTATATCATCAAACATCTACATTAGTTACAATTTTCTCCTCCTTATTGTAATTGTCTTTGCTCAAGTCTTTTTACAAAATATTAAACATGGTTGTATTTTCAATTTGCAAAACAATATTGAAATATTTAGGATGATAAGCTTACCGTTTTGCATGTGAAGTTCTGAAACCTACAGATTATTTCCTTGTCTTGTGTTCACATAGAATTCTCTAGTTATCGAATCTTGATTGTTAGTGTAAATGCTACATGTAAATTTTAATGCCTTAATGTAATAAGAAAGTGTCATATATAATATAGACAGTCACATTGTAATAGGCAAGGGCCAACTGTAATGTATGTGACAATTTTGTAATATGGATACTCATATTGTAATAAGCAAGTGTCATCTGTAATATGGACAGTCACGTTGTAATAGGCAAGAGCCAATTGTAATATAGGTGACTGTTTTGTAATATGGATACTCATATTGTAACAAGCAAGTGTCATCTGTAATTGTATGGGTTGACAAAGACCTCATGGTTGTGGTCATGGTGGTCGACGACGTGGTTTGCATAATAGTTTGACCAGTTGGGCAGTGAGCAGATCGATGATTCGGCAGGGACAAGCATAGTAGTGAGGAGGATTTGTAGGGGATGGAAGAAAAGGCAAGGAAGGCGTTGGCAGGAAGAGAGGTATTTAGAGGCCCTGAGTAAAAATCTAAAGAACCTATTACGCCATGTATTCGGTTGCGGGTATGTCTGGTTTAGTGGTGGGTTCAACTCCACCAAAGACTTACAACACCAAGTTTCTACAATTTGCACTCGTCGTAGTGCTTTTGGAGAGTACATCAGTGTTGAATAACTTATAATATCCATCCTTCAAGAACTTCAGAATGTGCGTGTAATAAAGAACTTTGACTTATTTGCCTTATTATTACTACTACTTCGTTGTTGATCCGGTTCCTTAGCTTTTGTAAGAACCTTCCTTTGTCCTCCACGGCAACGCGAATCACATCCTCGTGAACTCCTAACTTTGCTCGACAACCAGCTTCTTTAAGTTCACATAGACGTACTTTTTGTTGAAACCTGTCTGTAAAGATAACTGATATATTGTAATGAGAAACATAGAATTTGTAATGGGAAGAAGACATTTGTAACTGAAGATGACGTTGTGTATTACAATCGGGAAATGTCATTTTATTATCACTTTTCCAGCTGGTGCGGATCAAATACGCGTTACAGATTTACAAGTCATGCCACCGGCCCATTGTTATTCAATAATTACAAAGCAATGCCACCGGACCAATCTTGTTATTCAATAATTACACCGTAATGCCACTGCTATTCTGTAATTACAACACAATGCCACCGCTTCATCAAATGCGGGTAACTAATCTAATCTACCCGCGCGGGCAGCAAGTAAACACACACACACACACACACACACACACACACACACACACACACACACACACACACACATATATATATATATATATATATATATATATATATATCAAGAAAAATAGCAAGAAACGGTATTAATTCATTAAATTTAACGTATATTTCAGATATAAATGAAGTTCCTAAGTTTCTAATATGTCTCTGCGATAGTATGTTGTAGTAGTTAAGTTTTTTTTATGTTTAGTAGATGAGTTAAAACAAAGACACGATGAGACATTATTGTCTCTCTTACTTTATTAACACTTAATTAAAAGTCGCACATGTAAGTCCTTAAGATACCCTTTCATGGAACAACATATTAGACGGGTGATGATGTGTGGACAATCGATTTCATCAGCCAAACTGAAAGGCATAACTTTGCTTAAGAAGAAGTGTTAGTGAATTCGATATCTAGCAACTCTTTTCAATAAAATAGTTGTCCACTACCTAGTCACGTTAGCGGTCAACAAGTGATTAGTAAATCAAATTAAGAAACATTCATTCACTGATTTCTTTACATTTCACCGCCACATTGCTGTGGCATTATCTGATTAACAACCCCAGTACAAAAGAGATGCATTTCCTGCCTACATAAGTATCAATCATATATACGAATTGCAAAAAGACCCATAATACATTGCCTGCACGTGTTAGTATTAACTATAGATGTGAAGTGCATGAAAACTGTGTACCTGCACGTGTTGTGTTTTTCATGCACACCTCAAATGATATAGATAGGGAAGATTTGGCCACTCAAATTAGTCGGGGGAGGAAGCAAGACGCCATTTACCCAAAACTCGTGCCTAGACAGCCGAGGTAGCTGTTACTTGCTGCTTTTGTACCTCTGCTGCTGGAAAAATGGTGCAGTAGCTAGTAAACTCAGTGAAGACTGTTGTTGTTGCCTGCTATAAATAAAATAATGATTCTGTCGCGTGTGGTTGGAGAGGAGAATCGTTAACAAGGACAACAAATGGGTGAGAGGATGATGACGTGACATATCATTTATTAGGTGGTAGGTGAAAATTGTTTGATGTGAGAGAAAATTATATTGTTTATAACTTTTGAACTGTGATGAATTTTTTGATAAAATAAAAACCGTTAGATGCCTTATAAAAATAAAATCTAAATGAGCTCGGTTGTCTAATTATAATATGACAATGACGATTAATAGTTTATATTTTATAAAAAAATAGTCTTAATATGAATACAACACTTAAGTGTACCATACGATCTGTACACTTGAGTGTATTTTAACCAGAGTCTCTCTCTCTCTCTCTCTCTCTCTCTCTCTCTCTCTCTCTATATATATATATATATATATATATATATATATATATATAGAGTCAGGCTAGAATACACTCGAGTGTACGGATCGCATGAATACACTCAAGTGTGTTTGCATATCAAGACTATTTTTTGCAAAATGTAAACCGTTGATCTTCACCGTCATACTATAACTAGGCTACATACAAATTTTGAGCCCATTTGGATGAGTGTAAGTCACTCATCTAAGGACAACAAAATTGACGCGCGAAACTAATTTGAAATGCATAATTTTTGCGGTCTTCATAACATGAGCTATACATATCCAAATGTGCTCAAATTTTGCGTATGAGTTGCTCACGAGATGTTTAAGAAGATCAATGGACTAGATTTTCAAAAAAAATATTGCATCATGAAAAACTACTTGAGTGTATTCCGCTCCGGAGACACTCAAGTGTATTCTAGCCTGACTCTCTCTCTCTCTCTCTCTCTCTCTCTCTATATATATATATATATATATATATATATAGAGAGAGAGAGAGAGAGAGTCAGGCTAGAATACACTCGAGTGTATTCGGAGCAGAATACACTCAAGTAGTTTATCATGGTGCAATATTTTTTTCAAAAATATAATCTTTTGATCTTCATAAACATTTTTTGAATAGGTCATACGTAAAATTTGATCACATTTGGACATTTATAGGTTATGTTATAAAGACCGCAAAACTATGCATTTCAAATTAGTTTCATGCGTCGATTTTGTTGCCCTTGGATGAGTGACTTACACTCATCTAAATGGGCTCAAAATTTGTATGTAGCCTAGTTATAGTATGACGGTGAAGATCAATGGTTTACATTTGGCAAAAAATAGTCTTGATATGCAAACACACTTGAGTGTATTCATGCGATCTGTACACTCGAGTGTATTCTAGCCTGACTCTCTCTCTCTCTCTCTCTCTCTATATATATATATATATATATATATATATATATAAAAATACACGTATATATATACATATATATATCATCCAAGGGTAATAAAATCTACGCACGAAATTAATTTGAAATGCATAATTTTTGCAGTCTTGTTAACATGACCTATAAATGTCCAAATGTGCTCAAATTTTACGTATGAGCTATTCACAAGATGTTTAAGAAGATCAACTGATTAGATTTAAAAAATATTTCATCATGATAAACTATTTGAGTGTATTCTGCTCCGAATACACTCAAGTGTATTCTAGCCTGACTCTCTCTCTCTCTCTCTCTCTCTCTCTCTCTCTCTCTCTATATATATATATATATATATATATATATATATATATATATATATATATATATATATATATATATATACACGTATATACATATACATATATATACATATATATACATATGATGTATATATATGTGTGTGTATTGTATTATTACCTCATTTTTGTGTTATTTTATTAATTTAGGTGTATTGCGATGCCAATCTTTTGTTTTCTATTTCTAGTTTTTCTTATTTTGTATCACACTTGTATAAGATATTTGTATCTATCTATACATTTGATCTTATTTTGAGTTGGGCAACCATTTTATCTATTTTTATCATATTATGAACATATTTTTGTTGGTTTCTCAATATTTCACATTTTATTACTTGAGGTATTTACATTGATTTAAAAAGACTGATGTAATTAGACACATTTCCCTCCTATTGATATAGTTTTGTGATTGTATGTATAATGTGTCTTTATTTATGTGTTTTATAATTTTACTTGGGTTAAATATTTTACTTAGACTTTATAGTTGTTAAAATATAGAGATACATAAAAGATGTATTGCATGTGTAATACATGTCCTTATTTGTTTTTTTAGTATATATTTTTGTTTTGTTTTTGTTATTAATATATTTTTAACTTCACAAAATTATATGTCCAATGTCTTTGTGCATAAAATTTAATCACTACTATTTGTGTATATATTTTGTCTTTGTGAAATTTTTTTATGTGTGTGTATGGTCATGTTTATATTTATATTGTTGTGTCATTAATGATATAAAATTTTGTTTTGTTAGTAATATGTATTCATGATCTAAAAATTTTCTATCTCACATTCATTATTTTTTATCTCTCTCCCCATCATGTCCCTCCTCTCTCTCCACTACATACCTCCTCTCCTTATTTCTCTCTCTCTTAAAACAAATGAGAGCCAATATTGTAACATTCCAGGATATGATGCATTTGATCAAACGGTCTTATTAGGAATGATTGGACTATCCATATCTTCAAAGTGAACCTCTTTTTCATATAACCCATCATTAGGTAGTTTGTGGTTAAGCATGCTTAGCCTAGTATATTACTAGTACAAATGACCTATCAAAAAGTTGATCCTAGGATTTGTATGAGTAAGAACAAAATATACATCCAAGGCTAGTGGTGATAGATGGGTCCATTCATCATTTATTTGCTATATTAGTGCCTTAGACTATGAGCTCGGACATTACAAATTATATGAGAGTCAACTTCCTTTCAATAGGTGTGTCCAACATGAACATGTGGCACGTTGGTCTCCATCCTTGCGGTCTAGGCATATTGGAAAGGACAAACCATTGAGATGAGATGGACTCACCCTTGTATTGGTAATCGTGAATGGGAATCTGGTGTACATGGGCAATTATGGGTCTACACTAAAATGAGGAAGAGATTATGAGGTCATATAGTTAAATTTTGCTAGGACGTCAAGAGTTTATGTGCGAGAGAACCGTAATATCTCATGATTTAAGGCCCCAGATAAAGTGACCTTATAAGGAATGATGAGACTATAAATATCACCAAGGTGCACCTCCTTTTCAGATAATTTATTAATGGGTACTTTGTGCCTAAGTATGCTCAACCCATAGTAGTAATAGGATGGATGATTTGTTGAGAAGTTGATCCTAGGTGTTACATGAGTAAGTACAAAGTGCACAGTAAAGACAAGTGGTGATATGTCGTCATTCCTAAAATTCTAATAAAACCTTAGACAGTGGAATCAAAAGTTACAAATGGTATCAGAGTCAAATCATATCTAATAGGTGAGGTCTACATGAGCATATGACATGTTGGCCTTCAGTTGTTTGGTCCAAGTATGTTGCAAAAATCTAACTGTTGAGATATAATAGAGGCACCCTTGTGTTGGTAACCTTGATTTATCATCGGTCATTATGGGTCTACACTAAAATGAGAAAGAAAATATGAGGCCATATAGTTCAGTCTTGATGAAGATGTTAAGATTCTAAGTGGGGGTGTAGCATCTCAAGATTCGAGGTCTCATATAAAATTATCTAAAAAGGAATGACTGCTACATCACCATAGTGCACCTCCTTTTTATATAGCATGTCAATAAGTATTTCATAGTTAAGCATGCTTAGCCCATAATAGTACTAGGATGATTGATTTGTTGGTAAGTTGATCATGGGCTCTGCGTGAGTGAGGATAAAACATACAACTAAAGCTAGTGATAGTATGTTGAGTTGGTCATCATTCTTGAAATTCTAGTAGAGCGTTGAGAGATTACAATGGTGTAAAGAAAAAATGCATATGCCGATCGGTTCCATTTAGGGATGGCAATGGTGTAAAGAAAAATCAAATATGTGAATGATCGCACCACTTTTTCAACCCCATAACAAAGTAGTTATGCTGTGGATGTGGTTTCTACTTTTAAAAATGACTATGGTATGGTGTGGTTAAGCTTTTAAACAATGAATTGTTATGAACAGCTACACTACAACGTTAGAGGTTCATTTAAGTGTATATGTAAGGATTTCCATAATGAATAGACATTTTGAAGTGTTTGTCGATATTTGATACGATGTACACTATTGGTTACTTATACATTCTTTCTGCAATGATTTTAGTGAACGATGATTTTTCCATATTATGATGATTAAACAACACTTTTTATGATGTTTTGTGGTGAGGTTAATCAAGGTCTTTGCATGGTACGGATATGGCTATCAATTTTAGGAAGTGCAATGGATATAGAATGGTTATGGTGTTTAATTTTTTTACCGTGGCGTGTTTACAATTTTGATAATACTACAACATTTGTGTAGCGTTGTCATCCCTAGTACTATTAACTCCTCCACATGTAAAGATTTATTCCAAGAATTGTGGTCTGATACATATAACACTTTCCTATTTCAAATATGGATGTTGTAGACACAACCTGAAACAAATTTGAACCAGATTAATGATTAAATAATGGTCATTAGCGGTTCACTATTTATATTGGCGTGTTGGTGTGTATAATATTTATATCGGCAAGTTAATTTTTGCGCGCTTTGTATAATTGTGTATTGTAATGAATATATCTACTACAGTAAAATAACTAAAGAACGGCTAAATAAAAATCATTAACGGTCCCCTTTTTTGGATTTTTGTATACAATTTTCATACGACATTTTTATTTTGTTCATTGTAAAATATGTATTGTTAAAACTGTATCTCTTATAAGCCTACGGCTCAATCACAGCTTAATCAAAACTCTAATGGTCTTTTATTTATTTTGTGTGCTATTTTTTTACTAGTAGTTTGTAATATATGTAATGTGTCTATATAACATGTGTACCATTTAATTTCTATGTATTTGTTAGGTGTAGAATAAGTGAGGTATATTTTTTTTTAAAAATATTATCATATAGAGGTTATCCCTAAAGTTGTAGACTGGTCTATATAATACTTTATTAATGACATATAATCAGGCAAGGGCGTATCTCGGGGGGGGGGGGGGGGGGGGGGGGGGTGATGCTGGGGCTGAAGCCCCTAATTCTGAAATCATATATATACACTTTTCTGAAAGAAATAATAATACATTTGTACATAGTCTATATAGACATTCTTTGTAGCCCGATTGGTGTGTGCGTTCAACTTGTCTTAGCAGCGCCCGGGTTTAAGTCTCGACTTCTGCGAGTTTCGATTTTGTTGGTTGTTACAAATTTCATTTTTTCTAGGAACATAGGTTATATACATAATATAATACATGATGTGTTACATTTGAATATAAAATCTCATAGCTTGACTAGTGTGTGTGATTCACTTGTCTTGGCGGTGCCTAGGTTCGATTCCTAATTTTTGTAAAAATTATTTTTGCTAGGCATACAAGTTATACAGTTATTATAAATTATGATGCATTACAATTGCACATTATAATTGCTAGTTGAGTTGATAGAGTTCTATTGGTTTGTTTGTTTTGGTCTGGATTCAATTCTGTACAAACACACATTTTTATCACAAATACACATGTTTGTTATCTTAAAAGGCTCAATGTTGGTTATTATTTAGTCCTATTAATAAGTGAAGAAAAAGGGAGAAAATAAATAAAACACAATCTTATTTTTATGTGTATTGTTTGTTGTTACCATATTTTAGCGTAGACATCTTTACAGAGACACAATGGAAAACTCTCACCATCCTGGTATTCTTTCTTTTTACTTATTATTCAGTTTTTTATTTAAATTTTTTAGAACATATGTCTTATTGTTTCTATATAGTCTATTCTTTTACTGATTGATCCTCTAAAATTTTAATATAAAAATAAAAAAATTCATGGGAGCACCTAACTTTGGTAAAAAAAAAAATCAATTTTCCTATTAATACGTAAAAACTGAGAAAATAAATAGAAGATCTTAATTTTGTCATCTATTGTTTATTGCTTTCATACTTTAATACATAAGTCTTTTAAAGTGTAATGTTGATGTGGTCTACAGAAATCCTACGCCATCTTAGTATATGCTTTCGCTATTTGTAGTTGTTACCTAGTTATGTTATAGTTCAAAAATTCTGAGAAGGACATATATAATACTTTGAAAATAGGATTTAATTTGTGTTGATTTATAAAATAGAAAAAAGTAGACGTTTGATGATTAGTGATCTAACTCACCCCTCCTCCCCCCCCCCCCCCCCCAACTATGATTTTCTGGATTCGCCACTGTAATCGGGATTGACTTGCGACGTCACTTTCGGAGTAGCCATTTAACCCCATCTGGTCGGTGTTACTTGTTACGATGGGGAAAATATTAAAGATAACATTATCATGATAGACCGATCAGGCTAGGATATAAGATTGATCAATGTGTCTATCTGAAGTATAAAAGCGTAGTTGACTAGTGTAATGTATACTACAAAAAGATGAGTGAAATCGGCGTCAGATTACAGTGTCAGCATGTAAAAAAAATTTGTCTAACTTGTTCATTATTTTTAGAATGTTAGTAACATACCTTCGCCGTCATTATATTAATAAGCCATAACTCCTACTGGTTTACTAGCTTTTGATAACGTTTTTTATTCCTCACTTTATTGATCCTTTGCATCGGTGTAGCTTGATGCACCAACGTTAAGATGATAGAAGAAGAAAATTTGAAGATTAGCTTGCGAAGTCATCAGCACGAAACGCTCAAATCATTCATGGCCCATGAATGACATAGACTTTTGTATTCCAAGTACATATATATCTTTCAAATCATGATGATGCCTGCGTGAGATATCTTAACCCCCTCCCCCTCACCCATCTGCTGGGCAACTGCTTCCAAGCTCTTTATGCTTATCCGATTAGCCAACGACAACTGGATATCTGACAAAACAAACATGAGATCCAGTAGGACTGAAAGCAATGTCTATCTTTTTTTTTTAAGGTGAAAGCAATGTCTATCTAAAACGGAAAACATCTGTCAACACCGGGATAGGGCCAATGTGGCAGTTGTAGTATCAGCTATTTCTTCTTTTACTTAGAAGACAAATATAGACCTTGATTTCTGGCTTTCGTTTTTGTATTTCAATTTGGCACGTCGAGTACACCTCCATGTAGAGCTCTCATCTATACATTAGTTACGTACTTACGTCCTTTCTTTTATAGAGCAGCTGAATCGAACCACACGTAAAAAAAAAAAGTCAAATAAAAAATGATAGACTGCTAACATAAATTGTCTTGCAGACGCATTGAGCAGATGGTTAAGCAAAAATGTGAATCGGGCCTTTGCTTTCCATTTGTATGTGACGGTGATCTCATAAACGACCAATTTAAACTCACTCCTATTCGACACATACCTTCATTAGGATGCACGCCAATTAATGGGATAATTAGGTAGTTTTATAGTTGGATTGTATTTATTTTTTGTGAGAAACCAGAGCGCAATTGTTATCCATCCCACGTTCCAGAGCAGGTCAAAAATAATTAAAGTCGATGTTTACATCCTTATTCAACCAATCAGGCTTTGAGGAAGAGAAAGAAACAACATAGTTAACAAGAAGAGATTGTTTTGCTATTGCGTCCGAAATCACATTCAGAATGTGTGGGATGAACTCTAAGGTGAACACCATGAGTGTTTGAGCAGATGTCGTGAAATTGTCTCCAAACATGTTGGAGTTTGGGTGGTGGGGGTATCAAGCTTGCAAGAAGACCAGTAGCTCCATGTGTGTCTGAAAGAATGTTCACATTGGCCATTCCTTTAACTTTGCAAGTGTGTGCAACATGTATGATGGGAATAATCTCTGCTTCAAGCGCAAATTGTGCAAGTATAGGCATTCCAAACCCCAATAGGCACAAACTAGACTTAGAGACCACATGAATGCCTAAGATGGCATGTAAAACCTCTGACCTTGCTTAGAGTATTGAACAAGCTTAACTATCATAATTAAGTACTTAAAACCTTAATATAACCTTGTGATATGTTTTTATATTATGTGACAAGCTTAAGTTTCAAATTTGGTCTAATTTTGACAATGTTTGAGCAAGTTATGTAATTTTATGTATAGTTTGGACTTTTCTACAATTTTCCCATATGGGAGGTTTTCTTTATAATTTGTCACATGCTTTATGTTCCTTAGATATTTTCTTATCATTATTGAGTTAGTTGAGCCATGGGGTGCTCAATTGTACCTTGGTTTAGTGGTGATTCTCTTCAAGGGTGAATTAGGGTTTACCCCTCCATGGATGAGCCTCTTTCGAGACTAACAACAGGTGGTTCCACTGGTTTGGTCAACAAACGGTGGCCACCAACCTGTGGGACAACAGGTGGCCATCCTATAAGGGTCCTAGTTCTATGGTTTTTCTTGTTTGGGTTCTTGTGAACTGATGATTCACTTATAGGGTGATCAAATGATGGTTCAACCACCTATTGATCTAGACATGAACAAACGATGGTCACCACCCCTCAACAGCTGGTGGTGGACCTGGGAGGTCATCACCTGGTGGTCTAACAGACTCCAACAACCGGTAGAGCTTCTGCTTGCATGTCCATCGAAGCTCTAGGGAATGGACACATGGAGAGCTGCTAGGACATCTCAAGCTTCTTCTCTCCATTATCCTTAAGCTTTATATACCTATCCTTAAGCCCCTAAATGAAACTTTTGGTCTCTATCACTTCCCTCCTACTAAGAACTTCATTACCCCTATGTTTGGCCAATGAGGAGCTATCCAAGTAAGAAGAAGGTGCTGACCTTCTTGGTGGAAGCACCCAGGGTTTCGTTTTGCTTCCTTTAGGGTTTCTAAAGCTCTCTTTTGGTGATCTTGATCTAAATGAGTAAGTATCTCCTTTTTTCCTCCATTTCTTTTATTTTCTTCTTCCTCTTACCTTCCTCCAAATCAGAACCATGGTTTTCCATGGTAAAGTTTGTTCTAAAGCTCAAGAGCCTACCTTTCTTACTTCTTCTACCTAGGATTTGCTTCTCACTAGTACATAACCGGCCTTTAGTGTCGGTTATTTAAGGTCTTTCGCGTCGGTTTTAATGCGACACCTATGTGGGTGCCGCTAAAAGGCCAATCGTTAGGCGTCGGTTCTCAAACCGACGCCACAACCCTTTGTGCGCCACCGAAAACACGCCAGTAGGGGGGTATAGGCGTCGGTTATTAGTTTTGAAATCGAAGCCATAAACCTCCGCGCCACAGAAAGGGCGCCATCTGGGGCACTATCAGTGTCGGTTTATTAGTGATAACCGATGCCATCTCACCCGATGCCACAGTCGTACTGGCTAGTATGGTCGTGTTGTCTGGCCCACTGCCACGGCCGTGGTGTCTGGCCCGCTGCCACGACTGTGCTAGCCAGCACGATCGTGGTGCCTGGCCTCAATAGGGAAATCAACGTCGGTTACTAGTAGGGAAACTGATGCCAGAACCATAAGTTTCAGTTTATTGTTGATAACCGACGCCACATCACATGCATTAGGCGTCGTTTATAATTATTTATCCGACACTGTAATCATTTTTTGTCAGTTTTAAACAAATAACTGACGCCTGTTTCATATTTTTTTTTCTTATCAGTCTGCAGGCCTGCTGTGGTTGTTCGCATGATGAGAAACCTATAGTTCAGTTATGAACTGCAAGTTTTACAACATCCATTGATATCAGCCAACAACAGGCCACAAACCTATAAAATTAACAACATTAATTTTCACACATTTAGCAACCTGCAGTTCCATTCAATTTTTACACATGTAGAAACATTCATGTAGCAATCTACAGTTCCATTCATTTGCACATTCACACATGTAGAAACATTCATATAGCAACCAGCAGTTTCATTCATTTTCACATTCACACATGTAGAAACATTCAGACATGTAGAAACATTCACACATATTACAATTCATAAATTCATTTACAAAATATCATTCTTTAGTCATTATTCACTATCAACATCCCAATTATATTTTAAAAACCTCACTACTTGTATGGCTTTTTCCCATTCTTCTCTTACATCATTTAATTCTTTTGTCGTATAGGGAGCATGTACATCTAGTAAGGCCTTTCCTATAGTGTGGTCAGTTTTAAACACCTGCAAAGAGAATGATGTATATATATAATTAATAATATATAAATAAGATGGATATATTTCATATTATCTAATGAGACTATATATAATACCTCAGGAATGGTATCGATGTCCACTGCGACATATTTGATAATCATGTGCATAAATCGCATCACATAGTATGTACATGCCCATCCATTGTCTTGTGTAGCACACTATAAATTGAAACATACAAAATATTAAAAAATACAACTAATTAAGCATTGTTCACATAAATAATATATACATTGCAATCGGGAACTTACTTCCATGTTCTTCCAAATTATTGGTTGGTTCTTTTCCTGGGGACCTTTCCTCTAGCCTTTTTGAACTCATCTAAACCCCTACATGTTAATGTAACACAGTATAGTGCATAATTAAATAGTAATGTAATAACATATGTTAACGGATATGAAAATAAAATATTTCTCACCGGAATAATGTCATTTTCATTGTGTGTTGAATTCAATTTAGTCCCCTTAGGATCTAGATAATAGATAGTTAACGTCTCGGGGACAATAACTAGTAACTCCCAATGCATACCACTAGAGGTAAAAAAATTAAAAATTAATAACTCAAAATCCACAATAAAAATGTAATTTTCTTAAGTCCAAATTATAAGCAAAGTAAACTTACTCCACATTGAATGGAGCTATTATCACTGTCTTCTTATTTTGAGCAAAATTTGTAAAAGCATCACAACAGTATTGTTGAACTGACGAAGGGTCTTTAGCTACTAGACTAATCAAAGATGGAATCAAAAATCCTACATGTTTGAATGAAAAATCTGCACATATCTTATCTAAGTAGCTGCAAAACATGTATTATGTATGCATTAATAAATAAGAAACCAGATCACCAGATCCTACACAAGGTATATGGATGTATAAAGAAGATCTCACCTTATCTATATCTCTATCACAGATGTATTCAGCCAATCATATCGAAACAAATCCAAAATATCTTGTATAAATAGTTTGCTTTCGTATGATTCACCTGCAACATCCGCATCTATAGAAACAGTTACAGGGAAATGTATATCATGTTTGCCTAACCATATTGCTATACCCCTACAATTAGGACCTAACGGGATAGGTAGGTCCTGTGGAACCCAACTTGTTAATGTAGGAGGTGGAGGTGGAGGCCTAGATGCTCTGGGTGTCTTCTATTTAACCTGTATATATATATAATTTTAGATCAAATGACATCATATACACACACTAATAATTTAACGTAATGTAAATTTACCATACAGTTTCAGAATAGAGGACATCCTCTTTTGGCCACAATATCACGTTGCCTTCTGCCTCACCAAGCGTTTCACAATCTGGGTGGGCATATGGCAATGGAAGATCCATCCAATTCGGGAATATATGTATCGGGCTCACACGAACCCAACCAGTTGGTAATGGAGACCCATGAAACATTTCCCCTGGTAGGGATGGGTAAGTCGACGCCTCTACAACGACAAATTCTTTACTTTTTAGATGGCATGGCTTCAACCCCTACAAATTTTTGTGTAAAGAATGTTATATACATATATACATATCATCTTGAAAACATATCATCTTGAAAAGACTAGTTACTATGTCATAAAAATACTTACAGCGGATGTGCTAGGTGGTGGGTCTACAGGATTACTCCCAACCTCTGTAGTAGGAGTAGAGCGGGACGCCATAGGTACTGTCTGAGTGGCAGTCTAAGACGCCAGCCACTTCACCATTGCTTCTTGGATTCTCCTTTCAATTAACACATCTACCTATACATGGATAAACGAAATGTTAGCTTCTGATTATTGAATTCCCTTTTACAGTAACATTCTAAAAAAAGAATAGGTTACCTCTTATTGTGAAATTCCCGCTTTTGGGACATGTTTGCGTTGGGATGGCCCAAAGAACGCTTTGATGCCCACACCAGCGCCCGCAGCCCTAACACGTCCAGGATGCTCTGGGTTACCCAGAGTAACTATCAATTCATCCCTTGTGACCTCAGGGATGAACTTGCCTTGTTTCCTCAGCTCGTGTAGCTCCCTCTAATTGCCAAAACAAAAATTTGTAATTAAGTAAACACCACAAACAATCAATATTCGAACGATTGCTCTAAGAGTTGTATTTTACCATTTTTGCAATCGCCTCAGCAGTTGCGGGCTTCCTTATTTCTCCCTTCTTATTTTTCCTCCCAGCTATCCAGACATCATGGCGAGGCAGAGGTGTGGTACCTATAGTAGAGGACTCCTGAGTAGCAGAAGACTGAGTAGTAGACTCAGCTTGTAGTCTTTGGCGAATGCCTGCATACCCCTTTGGACCCATTGTGTGGTCATGCACATTCAGTGCACGCCTTGCTTTTTGCGCCTCACTGAGGGCCTAGTTAGTATGCACATTAATGATTTGGTTAGTAACACTAAATGTTAATCTTGAATAGGTGAATACAATGTATATTAATTAAATTGGGAGTGACGCCTAATACCTTGAATTCATCAGTTTTTCTTGAAGCAACAAATGTGTCCCATTCTTCTTGGTCCAGGAAGTTCCACTGTTCAGTGGCTGTCTTCTTCTTTTTGTCACCTTCTTTTATGTATTCTCGGGTGAGATTTGTCCTATAGTTCCTTAGCACTCTCCCACAGTGTTGCATCACGCATTTATGATGCAGCTTTTCATCCAATTCAAATATACTCTGCAAAATATAATTGCTATTAACTAGTATCCAAAAAATTAGTAATCTACAAATTAGAATTGCAAATTAATAATAACTCACGCATAAATCTTTCCATATTACATCTTTCTTCCCCTTAGGAACTTTATGCCAATAATCTATCTTACAACTGCAATGGCTATGAGTAACATATCCAATATATGAAACAAACGAAATGCGATTCACTCCAATTGCATTTCCTGCATTATCAAAATCCACAACAAGTTTGGGTCCATTGCCCCCTTTGTGCTATTAACTTCTTCATCATAGTGATGCCCCTTCTCTTGTCAACTTTTTGGTGCTGCTGATCAAGTGTCTCAAGTGCTTTAGAGGGTACATGTGCATCATCAACCTAAAATTTGACAAAATAAACACGCTTACAAGATATAACTATAAATGGACATATAGATATAAATATATGATATATTTTTAAAACTTACATTGTGAGGCGGCGCGTTGATGTCCTCACCCTCACGGTAATCATCAACACGGTCATCAGAAGAATGCTCAGCCATATGAAAGTTCACATTCACATTGTAAAGTTCGCATTGTAAAGTAATTCACATTGTAAAGCTCACATTGTAAAGTTCACATTCACATTGTAAAGTAATTCACATTGTAAAGTTCACATTGTAAAGTAATTCACATTGTAAAGTTCACATTCACATTGTAAAGTAATTCACATTGTAAAGTTCACATTCAGAAAAATAAAACATATAAAAATATATAAACATGCCTCTAATATTGCGATTTTTTATCAATTAACAATCCTTCATTGTGATCTCCGTGCACATACAAGTCATCATTAGCTTCAATATTTTTTGGTATTGGCAACCCAACTGAGAATGGACTGGAGTCATCATACTTATCATAGTACTCTTCTTCATCTATAGGATCTTCAATGAACTGTCTTTTACCATGAAGAACAATCGACCATTTATCATTTGTAGGATCATCGATATACAAATACTTGTTTCGCCTGTGATGCCAATATGAATGGTTCACCCTTCTCACCAATCTTTTCAAAGTTCACTAAAGTGAAACCCAATTCATCCACTATAACTCCTTTGGTGTTATCAACCCAATTACATTTTAAGAGCGGAATTCTGAAATCTATGTAGTCAAACTCCCATATGTCTTCAATGACATTGTAATATGACATTTTAGCTTCATGTGGACTATTATCCTTTGCACTTGCAAAAAACATAGTCGACACTTGAAGGGTGACCCCACTATTTTAGACGACACTCTTATCATCTTGGCGCTTTGTGTAATATGTGAATCCATTAATGTCATACCCTTCATAAGACATAACATTCAATTTTGGTTTAAAGGCGAGGCATTTGATAGTTTCAGTAATATCATCTGGTATTTGAGATAGTTGATGTAAGACTTTATCTTCAAACCACTTAATAAATGTCTTGTTATGCTCTCTAGCAAGCCACATTGTATTGGCTCGAGGATATTGTCTCTTGATGAAATTGGTATGTTCCTCGATATAAACACTCACTTCGTCCATTTTGTGTAAAATATACAAGTGACCTTGTTCCAACTGCTCACGGATAATTATTTTCACCCGTGATCCCAAAATTCCTTTGCCAAATTGCTCCTCAATATTCTTGTCATTACCAGGAGTGTCATTACCACTGAGAAAGTCATTGAAAAAATCCATAACCTCTCTCGCCACATAACCCTCAATAATACTCCCTTCAGGCCGATAACGGTTTCAAACATCACTTTTAAAAATGTTCATGTATCGTTCAAAGGGATACATCCAATGCAAGAAAACTGGTCCCAACATTTTCACTTCCCTAGTCAAGTGGACAACAAGATGTACCATGATATCATAGAACGACGGAGGAAAATACATCTCAAGATGACATAGGGTAACAACCACTTCTCTTTGCAAATTATCGACAGTATCAAGGTCAATAACTTTGTTGCACAGACTGTTGAAAAAGAAACAAAGTATGGTAATTGCAAACCTTACATACTTCGGCAATATAGATCGAATTGCCACAGGCAATATTTGTTGCATTAGAGTGTGACAATCATGAGATTTAAGACCTATCAACTTCAGATCTTTCATTGATACCAATCTATGAATGTTGGATGAGTAACCCTGTGGCACCTTAGCATTTACCAAACATTCACAAAAAACTTTTTTCTCCTTTCTAGACAATGTGTAACAAGTGGGAGGTAAGTATGTTCTCTGATTTCCCATTTCACGTAATTCTATTAATTCTGACCTTATTCCCATTTCACGTAGGTCCAATCTGGATTTTATCTCATCTTTAGTCTTACCTAGTATATTCAACAAAGTACCAATGACACTATCATAGACATTTTTCTCAACATGCATGACATCGATACAATGCCTGACTGTCAAAGAACTCTAATAAGGAAGATCCCAAAATATTGACTTCTTCTTGAATAAAGATTTGTCACTCTGTGTGGCCATAGTACATTGTGATCTCTTACCAAATTCATTGACAAAGTCTTTTACTCTTTCATAAACAACCTCCCCTGGTATAGGTTTAGGTGCACTCCGTTCCTCATTCAATCCATTGAATGCTTTGTGCTTCCTACGATACAGATGGAATTTTGTAAGAAACCTTCGATGACCGAGATATACAGTCTTACCGCCATGTTTTAGTCTTATTGAATCAGTGTTCTCTTCACATATAGGACATGCTTTAGATCCTTTGACACTATATCCAGACAAATTCCCATATGCTGGAAAGTCATTAATAGTGCAAAACAACATAGCATGCAAATAAAATGTCTCTCTTCGTGAAGCATCATAGATCATCACACCTTCACCCCAGAGTTTCTTTAATTCATCAATCAGAGGTTCAAGATAAACATCGATATCATTTCCAGGTTGTTTAGGGCCCGATATCAACAACGACAACATTACGTACTTATTTTTGATACACAGCCAGGGAGGAAGATTGTATATAACAAGCATGACTGGCCAAGTGTTATGTTGGTTGCTCAATGTCCCGTATAGATTCATCCCATTTGTACAAAGCCCAAGTCTTAGATGCCAGACTTCTTCACCAAGTTCAGGGTACAATAGATCAATCTTCTTCCACTGTGGGGAATCAGACGCATGTCGTAGGATCCCATCATTATTTTTCTTAACATCTGCATGCCACCTCAAATTATTCGCATCTATTGGATTGGAAAACAAGCATTGAAACTGTGATATTATAGGTAGATACCACATCACCTTGGAAGGAGAACCAATTTTGGACTCCCCTGAAGTCGTCAATTTATACTGTGACGCACCACATTTTGTACAATCTTTCAAATCCCCATAGTCCTTTTGAAATAATATACAATCATTCGGGTATGCATGTATCTTCTTGGCATCCATTCCCATTGGGCACAACAATTTATTTACCTGGTATGTTGAAATTGGCAGCTCGTTTCCTTCAGGAAGCATTTCTTTCACCAAAGACAACAATGACGTGAAACTTTTATCACTCCATCTATTGTTAGCTTTCAGCTTATACAATCTCAACACAGCACCAAACTTCGTAAACTTAGTACAACCTATGTATAACGATATCTCAGTATCATGCACAATGTTTCTAAAAATGGGAGGTGGATCGGTGTGCTCTACCCCACAACTATCCAGCATCGCATCAACGATGTCTACTGGAACTGGTTCATTCACATCTACGTCATCGGAGGAAATTTCTTCTTCCACGCAAGCACTGCTATCGACATCCACTGGTTTCGAGTTTGAAATCTCTCCATGTCAGTGCCATTCTGTATAGCCTTGTATAATCCCATTGCACATGACATGACTTTTGATTTTGTCACCAGTGCTGACTTTCAAGTTATTACCGCAATGCCTACATGGACAGTAGAACCTATCTCCAGGTTATTTCCTATGTTCCTCGGCAAATCTGATAAACTAGTCAAGACCGGAAATAAACTCTGGGGTGCAGCAATTGCAAATGGACATCCATGATCTATCCATTCTGTGATCAAATTAAGAGAAAACAAGTATATATTACAATAAGATCAGGGTCTAGGGTTAACAGATTAGAGTTTTTGCATGGTTAAAACTTTAGGCCAACAAATACATGTGTTGTCATTCGTATATATAATAAATCTACACCACCTATCCCATTCTTGAAAACCTAATCTCACTAGTAAGTGTATAATGTGTATTGGGTTTTCAAGAAAATTTCGGCAGCATTTCCCCACTGTTCTCCAAGTACATATGTACTTAGAGAATAAATGGGGAAATGCTACCAGAATTTTCTTGAAAACCAAATACACATTATACACTTACATCCTAAGTGAGATTATGTGTTCAAGAACACTCCCAAACTGGGGACTATCCAATATTTACTCCTAATGAGTAAATCTTGGATGGGTTTCTAGGCCAACAAATACATGTGATGTCATTCTATATCATTGATTTCAACATTTCGAGTGTCCATGCATGTTCATCATCAAGATAAAGATTACACATAAATTAGTATGACCTAGGGATGGAGAGATTCATAATTTATTTCAAAATTTCAAACTAGCTCATGCATTATCATCAATCTACATCAAACAATAGGGATTCATGTAGATGTTAGGGTGACACATCCCTACAAAATCAGAGATTTAACATTAGGGTTTTAATATCTTACATAGATTGATCACAAGATTTCAGCAATATAGTTAATTCAAGATTATGGTGAAATGTGTATTAGGGTTTTAATATCTTAATTCAACATGCATAAAAATTTACAAAATTAGGTCAAGCATTAGTATTCAATTGCAAATGTATCTTCTTCTTCCTGCTCCCTCCTTACCAAATGGATAAAAGCAAGGCCACGACCGTGTGGGCTGGCCACGGTCGTGGTTGTGTTAGCCTATCACGGCCATGGTCGGCCAACACAGCCACGGTCGTGGCCAGCCCACACGGCCGTGACCTTGCTTTAATTAATTTTGTAAGTAGAGGGAGTAGGAGGAAGACGAAGAGGTGGAGGACCAGCCCACACGGTCGTGGCCTTGCTGTCCAGCACGGTCGTGCCAACCTGTGATTTCACAACATGCACCAGTGCTAGCTATGGTCGCGGAGCAGGGTACCTGCTTGAGGGGGGAGGAAGAAGAGCAGGAGCAGGTACCTTCGGGCAACCAGCAAGGAGAGCAGGGCAACTGGCGGCAGTGTGGGGGAGCAGAGACTGAAGAAGAGACCAGGAGGAGCAGGAGACTGCCGGTGAGGAGAGCAGCAGCAGTGGCATCGGCGAGGAGAGGAGCAGCAGTGAGCAGCGGCGGTGCAGGGGAGCAACAGAGGTAGGATCGCCAGACCTAACTGATCAACCAATGAAACAGAGAGAGTGGGGAAGAGTTTGTCGCGCGGGTGCTATTAATTGCACCATCGGCGTCGGTAGTTTAAAAAACCGACACCTAAGAATGAATGGCGTTGGTTACCTAAAAACACCGACACCTATGCTCAATGATAGTCATCAGTTTTTACTAGAAAAAACTGACGTCTATATACATATGCCGATTAAAAAAATTTGTTCTCGATTAATTACCATAGTTGTCAGTTTCTTCAGAAAACCGACGCTCAAGGGGTGTGAAAATTCTCCCGGGAGTAGCGCGGGAAAACCCATAGGCGTCGGTTATTGTAGTAAAACTGACGACCAAAATGTGCCCAATTTCTGTCTCACGAAAAACCTTTTGTCGTCGGTTTAAGAGTTAATAACCGACTCCATATGTTAAATTTTGGAGGTAATTTTTTTCACTGGAAATTTTGGATTTGGCAATTAATTTTAGGTGTCGGTTTCTTAATAAGGAACCAACACTGAATAAAAGTGATACTCGTGTCTGGTCGCCCTTCACAGATAGATGTCGGTTTTGTTTTTGAACCGACGCTTTATGTTTTAGGTGTCGGTGTATTTATACAACTGACGCCTTTAAAAGTGACGTTATAAGTCATTTCTGTAGTAGTGTCTATTGTGGAGAAAGGTGCTACTTGGCCGATTTCAGAGCTTGCCTAGAGTTTTTCCTACCTTCTTTTCTCGAGTTTCTTGCTTCATGAAGTGTATTATTCTCCCTAGAGGCAATTTTTATAACCCTCTTCACTTATATTGCTTACTATAAGCTTGTTAGCTCACGTCCTTTCTTAAAAATGATGATCTAAGAATTAAGAAGCTATGCTTGCTTAGGGTTTCAATTTTTATGATGTTTCCTATTTTGTTTCTAGTTCTAGATGAACCTTTAACCATGTGCATGTTCTTCCTAAGGTCAAAGATGACTTAGGTCAGGTTGGCATGACAATCGACGGTGCTAAGAACCTATCAAATGATGGTCTATATTAGGGTTTCTACGCTGTTTTCTTCTCTAACACATGACTCGATGGTGTTGTCATTGCAACAACCTATGGTGGTATCTTCATGACAACTAATGGTGGTGATCAAGGGTGACAATCAGTGGTGTCAATCGATGGTCACACCTTAGGTCAGGTTTTGTCTTTGTTGGAAGCTTAATGATCAATGGTTTGGTGCCCTGATGATGCTATCAACCAATGGTGACATTAGCTCAACACCCGATGGTGAAAAATGATAGTAGTGTTAGCCTATCAATCGGAGGTGACACAATGTTTCACAACCGATGGTGGAACTAGTAATACAACCTATGGTGGGTCAATATTACATTTGTTGTTCATTTAAAACCCTAAAAGAATGGTTCCTTAAGTCAATGGATTCAATGGTTAGACCTATGTTCGAATTGATGGTTTTAAATAATGAATCTGATCCAATGATTGAGACTGGATGCTTCAACATCCAATGAATTAGATGAATCCTATAATATAATATTTTGGTTCTAAGTATGAGAATTCGATGGTCCAATGCCTTTAATTTGTAGTCTTATCTTTTCCCTCATTTGAGTATACTTGATTAATCACCATAATAAGTCGGTGTGTAACTCTAAGGTGATAAGATCTTATTACACCTAACCTAATGAAACCAAATGATGTTGATTAGTTATAATCAACCTTCTTAAATGATTAATGTGATAATGAAATTATCTCTTCTTGTATTGAAACTCTGACATGATGCTAATTGTTAGTATAATTGATTAGTTGGGCTTAGGCCCATTTTATTTTTCCTTATTTCTATTCATCCCATGTACTCCCTGGCTCATATATATAGGAGACTGAGTTCTCTTTTATGATTTAACTAAAAGGCACTTCTTTTTACATGGTATTAGAGCAGCCCTAATCCCCACTGCTTCCTTTGCTCTCCCACTTTTCTTTCTCCCTTTCCTGGCGGGACCAGCTTCCTCCTTTATGAGTGTTGTGGTTCTGTCTCATAGCAAAGCTTCCTACTTCACGGTGCATATACTTGTCCATTTCTTTGCATGCTACCACATTGGTGAAAGGAGTCGCAAGTCAAGTCATCCTTGAATGATCGTGAGTTGGTCAAGGTGTCAAAGACCTCGACTAATCAACTGATTGATCGCATACGAGATATTCTCTACGGAAGGCTGCTCTGTACATGATCATTTCTTTGTAAACCAGCAAAAAATAGAAAGAAAAAAAGGCGAGACAAAAGACCTAGTGTTGATTTATAAAGCACAAAAATAAAAAAGGGGAAAACTTTACTTTCTTTTCTTCTTCATCTCTGTGTGGTTCCCCTAATCCACATGGTTGAGTGCTTTTATTAAAATTCATAAATTTATATTCATTTATCCTACCACACAACTAATCTGGTAAAGCTTTTTATTTTCCTACCTAGATCTGTTTAGGAAGTGACACCCCTCTTTATACTGAGTTTTATTCTGATAGTATTTTTGTTTTGTTCTTTTGTACCGTGCTACATTCCGGTACCTTTACTTTATTTTTGTACCATGCTATATTCTGGTACGTTTCTATCTATTTGTACTGTGCTACTATCTGATATCTTACTCACCTCATCATTGGTGATGATGCTACGACAACTAACGTTTACAATGATATGTCACACATGTCTGTTGTTAAACTTAACAATGAAAACTTTTTACTATGGATGAATGTTGTCCAGACATTCCTCGAGTTCCGGGATAAACTCAAATTTATCACCGATGATACGCCGGTAGTTCCTGATGATGCCTGGGTGACAGGTAACAGTCAAGTACTCTCATGGCTCTGGTCATGCATGGAGCCAGAGGTGGCAGTCAAGTACATGTGGCACCGTAATGCCAAGACTATGTGGGGGAGATGAAATAATTTTTTCACTCAAGAAGACAATTGTTTATGCATGTATAACATCATGGATAAGATCTTCTCTGAACGACAAGGAGAGTGACCCTTGTCCAAGTATTTTGACGTCATGAAGGCTCTGGCAAACCAACTTAACTTCTTCTCTCTGACAAAATTTTTTGAAGTCACCAAGGAAAGGGAGACTCTTCTGACTGGCCGCTTCCTAAACAGGTTTCATCATCGCTTTGCTTCAATCTGACAACTATTCCTGGTTGATACAAACCTTCCATATATGGACCAGACATATGCACGATTGGCCCAGTATGTGATGCTTGCTCCTCACATCTCTCCCATTGCTACATATAAACTTCCACTGGCAATGGTTGCGGTAGCCAGAGGCCGCAGTCGTGGATGAGGCCAGTGCCCAAAGTGCACCACCTATTGTGGCAAATTGGGCCACACTGAAGATGTCTGCCACTCAAATCATGGATATCCAGCCAACTATAGGAGAGGATGTGGCAGGGGCTCTGCCCATGTCGCTCAAGCACTTGTTCATACTGGTCAAGCATCTACCCCAGCACTTGGTCATACATTGACTTCACCACATACATCGTCTTCTCATGTCTCATTACCAACTGAGTAGTACAAACGCCTTCTCCAAGCAGCACAATATTATGGGGATCCTCCCCTTGAAATTAGCATGTCAACCTCTACACCCTCTGAGTCACGCATTGGTGATCTACCTACTATCTCTTCTTCAGCTAATCTAGCCACTGCTCCTCAAGGTAATTTTGGGGCATCTCTTCTTGCCACAAATTCTAACTGGATTGTGGACTCTAGGGCAACTCAACATATGACGGATATTCCCAACCTTCTTACTACCTTTGACTCTATTATTCCACATCCTTTGGTTACTATGGCAGATGGCTTGGTAAAATGAGTCACTCATTGTAGCACCATCCCTCTTTCTTCTACACTTAAACTATCTGATGTCCACTTTGTTCCGAACTTTACATATAATCTCATGTCGGTTTCTAAAATTATTGATTCTCTTTGATGATTTGTGACCTTTGGTCCTTCTTGTTTTATTCTATAGCATTGGAGGAACTTGAAGATGATTGGGCAGGGAGTACATACTGATAATATTTATTACTTCTCTACCCCACCACCTAGTCTGACACATGCATTTCTTGCTTCCACTCCACTACAACTACATCTCTGACTTAGACATCTACCCTTGAAAAAGCTTAAACTCATAGATAATTTTGGTTCTTCATATTCATCTATTTTATGTAATGCTTATCAGCTAGGAAAACACCATCGTGTGTCCTTTCCAGCTCGTACAACTAAACAATCATCCAAAATGTTTGAATTAGTACATAGTGATGTTTGTGGTCCTTTTCGGACTACTAGTTATAATGGATTCAAATAATTTCTTACATTTTTGGATGATTTTTCTAGAATGACCTGGATATACCTCCTTCAAACTCGTGATGAAGTTTTTTCACTAATTTTCGCACTGATTCGTGCATTTCACACAATGATTTTTGTGCAATTTTCCTCATCTATTAAAATCCTACATACCGACAATGCTCTTGAATATACACAAAAGGCGGTTTTCTCTTTTTACCAAGATGTTGGGATGATTCATCAACGATCTTGTTCTTATTCTCCACAACAAAATGGCATTGCTAAGTGTAAAAATTGTCATCTTCTTGACATTACACTCTTCTCATTCATGCTAATGTCCAGAAACAATTTTGGTCGGATGTAGTTCTCATTGCATGTTTTCTCATCAATTGCCAACCTTCTTTGGTTCTTAAACAATGAACTCCCTTTTCTATTGTCTTTCCACAATCTACACCATTTTCTTTACCTCCTCAGGTTTTTGGGTGGTGTCCTTGAACATAATTTTGATCCCAAGGTTGACAAACTATCACCCCGAGCTATTCGAATGGTGTTTCTCGACTACCCCTTCTCTCAAAAATGATACAATTGTCTTGACCCTACCTCAGGCCGAGTTTATATCTCTACAGATGTCACTTTCCATGAAGATGAACTCTTCTTCTCATCATCCTCTTCAGCCTTAACTCATTCTGACACAATGATCTCTCTTTCGGATCCCATCATCCACTTACATCCACCCTCAATAGAACCTTTAAACTAGCACATGGAAGATGCATCCCAGGCAGCTCCTTCCCCTTCATCATCAGTTCTAGATCAATCTGATCTACCAGTGGCACTAAGAAAAGTTACACGCTCCTACACTATCAGGCATCCTATTTATAACACATGTTGTCTAGCCCATCTCTCTTTTTCCGCCTCAAAGTTTGCCATAGCCTTAGATACAACATATATTCCAAAAAGTCCAGTTGATGCCCTATGATATCTAGGTTGGAAAGTAGCCATGATGAAGGAGATGAAGGCTCTTCATACCAATCATACATGGGATCTTGTTACACCACCTCCCAATAAGAACATTGTCGGGTGTCGATGGGTGTTTTCTGTCAAGCACAACTCTAATGGTTCTATCGATCGGCTCAAGGCAAGGCTAGTTGCCAAAGGATTCACCCAAAGTTTTGGTGTGGATTACTTTGAGATATTTTTTCCAGTCATAGGGATTGCTTCTGTTTGCATTATGGTCTCACTGGAGGCTCATTTTGATTGGCCCCTTTATCAGCTTGATATAAAGAATGCATTTCTTCATGATGACCTCCTAGAAGAAGTTTACATGTAGTGACCTCCTAGATTCGTTGTTGAAGGGGAGTCTTCTCACAAAGGTTTTTGCCTTCGACGTTCACTATATGGCATTAAGCAATCTCTGCGGGCTTAGTTCAATAAATTAAGCAGTGTTCTTGAGAAACTTAGCCTCCAAATATCGGCTACAGATCATTCTCTTTTCTTTTCAAAATCATCCAAAGGCCATATCCTGCTTGCTATTTATGTTTGTTATATAGTGATCACTGGAAATGACAAAGAGTCAATTTCTCAAGTAAAATAGTACTTATAAGAACATCTCCACACAAAGGACTTGGGCACTTTGTGATATTTCCTTAGCATGGAAGTCCTCTTCTCAGCTATAGGAATCAGCCTATCTTAGAGATGTTATGTATTGGAATTACTTTAGGATGATGGCATGACAGAATCCAAACCTCTCTCTTCTCCAATGGCCTATCACACCAAGCTCCCGCATGAGGGGGAACTCTTTGATGACCCCGAAATGTATTTTCGTATTGTTGGGAAGTTAATCCACTTGACAATAACCCAACCCGACATTGCCTGTGTTGTTGGGATAGTCAGTCAACATATGAGTGCATCTCTTGATACTCATTAGATCAGTGTTCAACGCATCCTTCGATATCTCAAAAGCACTTCAGGAAGAGGATTATTCTACAAATGTCCTAGTACTAAGACAATTTCTATTAATGGATACGCTAATGCAGATTGGGCAGGTGATTCACAGGATCTCCGATCCACTTTTGGTTTTTGTATCATGATTGGCACTCACCATGTTATTTGGCGGAGTAAGAAACAAGATGTTGTGGCTCGCTCCAGCACCAAGGCAGAATATTGGGCTATGGCCCATAAATGTTGTGAGCTACGGTGGGTCCACTCCATTTTGACTGAGTTTGGGATCTCTTTTCAGACTCAAGACACTCTATATTGTGATAACCAGGTGGCTATACACATAGCTAATAATCCAGTCTTTCATGAACACACAAAACACATTGAAGTCGATTGTCACTTTCTGCGAGACCTGGTCAAAGCTAAAAAGATTATTACCCATCATATTCAGATAGGAGATAAAATTGTTGATATTCTCAAGAAACCACTTACTCCTGCTTTTTTCAAGTACATGGGCACCAAGCTGGGACTTCACAATGTTTACTCTCCAGCTTTAGGGGCATGTTAGTATAATTCATTAGTTGGACTTAGGCCCGTTGTATTTTCCCTTATTTCTATCTAGCCCATGTACTCCCTGATATATAGGAGACCGAGTTCTCTTTCATGATTTAACTAAAAGGAACTTCTTTTTACACTAATTAAATACCATATTCCTTTCTATAAGTCACATATGTGATTGATGACTTGTTGAGCCTTGTCCCAAGGCATTAAAAGATGATCTTGTAGGGATCGATATGATGGTCTTTATGACCTATTGGGCATGGTTGAGCCCTAATGGAGGTATAATCCTCTTCATGATATATTAAGGGTTGGAACCCTAGAACTCCGTGATAAGCGATTGGTATCTTGTAATGGTATCATGACAAGTGTGATCACATGAATTATAAATGAATAAGTATAATGTGGTAATGTGATTAAGATTATATACTTCATATGTTTTATATCTTCTGAAGTTACGGTATTTATACTCTTGATAGAAATGAATTAGGGTTGTATGTTCATTTGTATGATGAAGCCTTAATTCACCCAATTGATGGTAATTATTTAAGTGTAACCCTAATGATGTAGACCCCTGAGCCTTTTCAATGTCAGAACTTATTGGATGGGGAAACGAGTATTCCTAAGGGAAACTTGGATCTCATATTGTTGAATATGTGGGATACTTATTATCTTGACCCCAAGTGTTTAGGGAGGATGATTGTGGTCATAGCTAGCCCTCTTTTGATAATGGATGTGGTTCTGTCTTGGTGATTATACGTATAATGTGAATTAGGTTTTTCTTTGCATACCTTGGTGTATAGAGTCATGACCTATATCAAGGGTGGACTAGTTTTTATCAGCTTGACTATATTTCATTGTTGGAATTTGATTGATATGTCATTGCAGTGCAAACTCGTATCGATTGAGTATGGAGAAGATATTGAAGTCTAGCTCTTGATATATCTTATATTGAATTGATTGAGACCAAGCGGTGGTCAGTTGGACTTTGAGTGATACGACTCAAACTCCCTAGGGCATAATAATAAAAGATGTAATGCAAGCCATGTAGTATATTTTCTAGGATTAAATGTGATTCACATTGGTTGATTAGCCCTAGCCTTATCTTTATATTACAAAGTGCTTACAAGATGCTACAATATGAAATCTGAGTATTTGTACTTATTTCTAAGTTTACTTGTTTGACTTGGTTAGTATACTTAAACTATTCAATCTGCTCAATTGCCTATTTAGTACTCCAATTGCTCAGTTTATTTACTATTAATTAATCTGTTGTAATCAATATTTGTTGGAGAGAGTTATATCTCTCGTTGGGACATGGGTCTCACCTGTGGGTCACCACATCTTTTAGGTGGTTGCGATCAATGTGGTCAAGGCCGTGATGTTGAAGAGGAGTAGCCTGGTGATCAATAGAGGTAGAAGGTTGGACAATTGTAGTTGTTAGTAGTAGAGTCCTAGTGTCGTCCCTATACTCTCAGGTCTGAGTATTGGATGTTTTTCTAGATGATATACTCGTATCGACATGAGATTTTGGTAGTATGCTAATGTTTGTAATATATTTGATGTGAATGTGGAATATCTTTTGTATATAGGATGTGGTTGAAGCCAATGGAGACATATGTAAATACTAGTTATGGTATGTGAATATGGAAAAGATGGACCTTTATGTAAATGTTTTAGAGCTTGTTTATGATGTTAAAATTGGTTTTAATTCTTCCGCTTTTCTAGATATATGATTAGTTAGTAGTTGATCATGTTTTATATTTTGAGTAATGTCGTTTTGTGTGACGATGTGTCACATGGAATGTACGCTATTGAAAATAAAGGAAGCATCAATGAAAGAAATGAAGTATGCTTCTCCTATGTTGATGGAGACTTGGTCAAGAATGATCAAAGTGTTTCTCTAGCTAGTGGACCACAACGAAGCATTTGTGTGTGTGCACTCTCAGATGAAGGATATACAAGAAGATATGTGGGGCTTTTTCCCAATATGAATCAGATCGATGCAGACCTACCAAATGTGCCAGTAGGCACAGGTTGAGTTGGATTGCTAGAAGGATTGGTAACAATCGATATCCAACTATCCTCATCAAAGTTTAAGAAGGTCATGTTGGGGACTAGAGAGTCCCAAATAGGTTTGACAATTGGGAAATCACATACACAATGCAACACGGAGCCAGGGGTGTTGTTGCATGTTGGGCAGGTAATGTCAATGTATATATGTCTATTTATCTTCTTCAAGTTATTTAGAAGGGACTTGTGAAGAAGCAACCAAGCAAAGATTTGGATCATCTTTGAGACATTGGAATTCCAAATGTTGGGCTAGTCATTGACCACTGGCACTTATTTATGTTTGTGCAGCCACACATACGCAAACTTTGTGGTGAGTTCCCCCTTCTATTCATGAGGCCATGTCCAATTATCTACACTTGCAAGAGGGTTCAAGGGAGGAATAAATTGAATGTTCTCTCTCCCAGAAGGAGGAAAGTATAATGTGATAAAATCTTGGTCCCATTCACCATTATCAAGCACCATACAGTCAACTATGAGGTTCTCCAAGTTGTTGGGAGGCTAAAAGGAATGATTGAAGTCTTGATGTTTCTGACCTGAGATCCATCTATCTTTCCACATGTTAATGGATGATTCCAATTGAACAACTTTTGAACATTCATTAGTAATGGTGGAAACGTTCATCTTTATTAAAGACCACATCAAGGAGAAAGGTTTGTCGATTAGACGCCCCTTGCTAGTATATTTTTCTAACATGATGCAAACCCATGGCAAGGTGGGTTTGCTGAGGAAGAACATGTTTTTTAAGACTAGTGCTTGGTTCAGATCTCGTGCATCTTTGAGCCCGAGGCTGCCCCCATCCTTAGAATAAGTGATCTTCTTTTAGAAGACTAGGGAGATTTTTATGTTGTCACACTCGCCAGACTAGATGAAATTCTTGACATGACTATTGATCTCATCACAAAGACTCGGAGATAGTCTAACAGTTTGCATAGTATATGCAGGTATTGCTTATATGGTGGATTTAGCTAGAGTGATGCATCTAGCAAGAGAGAGCTTGTAGGATGACCAATTGTTCATATGATCTTGTAGGGTAGTAATGATACTTTTATGACTTCTCTTGTTAAGTCTATGATGAAGAAGGGGGACTCCTAAGTAACGACCCAAGTCATCAGTGTGAGGGATACTTATTTTAACACTTGCCTAACAAACTGATGTGTATTATGAAAGAAGAAGCATTGTGACTTTTCCTTAGATATTGGTTGGTTTGATAATACTAAGAATTCCTCAAGGATCTAAGAGATGGTAGTTTCTTGCTTGATGGAGGCTTCCCCGTGTGTATTATGTCAACAACAAAAAAAACATGGGACAGAGGGGTGTTGTTTTTGCATAGTATAATGGGTTTCTAGGCACCATTGTCAACCTCATGAAAGATAAATTAGCTTAGACATTCCATATAGAGAATGAATACATAGGGGTTGATAGGGTCTCCTTGACAGACTGCTTGTGTTTATTTGAAAGATGGTAATGGTGAGCCTTTCCAAAGGATAGAGGTAGACCATCCTGATATGATCTCCATAATAAGAAAGATTATGTTGTTAGACAGGCCCACTTTTTGTAGTGTGTCATGGATGAAAGGCCAATGCATCTTGTAAAAGGCTTTTGATAGATCAAGCTTAATGTTGACCTAGTGCTTGGCATTAGTCTTATTCTTCGTAGAGTGAATTACTTCTTGGGCAAGAAGAATGTTATCGTTGATATGTCTATCGAGAATGAAGCATGACTTTATGTCGGAAATCCATACATCCATAATTGGTTTGAGTCTTTCACCAATGGATTTGGAGATCAATTTGAAACATGTGTTGTTTGATGAGATTGGAAGTATATCACTACAATGTTGAGGTTGTCTCACTTTGAGGATCAACACCATATGTGATTCTGAGAGTTTGGGGTCGATTCTCCCTGAGTTAAGGGCATTTTGAACAATAAGAACAACCAAATTACCAACCTGAGATAAGTTAGATTGGATGAACTCAGAGTAAACTCCATCAAGGCCTGATACTTTGGGTGGTTCCATGGTGAAAATAGCCTTCCTAATTTTGTCATGCCTGAGCATATAGATGAGTCTTGTGAAATAACCCTGATAATTAAGAATAGTATCTCTGTCTACAGGAGGGGATATAGATGTACTCATTAGGTTGGCAAATAAGCATCACATCAGGGATTGAATCATTGTTTTGTTAGTGACACATTCTTCTTCATCATCACGAATCTATGTTATTTTGTTCACCTGAGGTCTGGGTTTCACATAGGTTTGAAAAAACTTAGTATTGTCGTCACCTTGTTTGAGCCAGTTAATATGTGCTCATTGACACCAGTCTGCCTCTTTATGTTGGAGGATACAGTGGTATATCTCTTACAATTGTGGGGCACGCAACTCATTAGAGGAAGAAGGACTGTGGAAAGATGGTACCTAGAATTTGTCTAGCCAATGAAGTATAGCATATTTCTCCTTTATCTCCTTTTTAAGACGCTTTGAGTCCAAAGACACAGCTATAGCTTGGAAGGAAGGAAGGACATCGGTAAAAGGCTTGTGGCATTCCCAGAATGGGACAAGCTCTTGCTTAAATTTGGATAGCATTCTCCAACTATTTTTGGTCCATAAATCCTTGAAAGAATTCATGTTAGTTAAATTGCTAGAAATCAAGGTAGGGTTATGATCATAATAGAGTCATGGTAGAACTGAGACAGTGAAAATCACCATCCAAAGAATTCCAAGCTCTATTAGAAATAACTATGTCAAGTCTCTCACAGATGTTGAGGAGCTTGAAAGTAATGAAGTCTCCTTTAGCTTTGATGTCAGCTAGACCTAAGTATATTAGTGTGTCTCTGAACATGTTGCATGCCATTCTGTTAAAGTCAGGGCTGCCTACTTTCTCCATAGGGTAAAACATGGTGCTGAAATCCCCCATCATTGGCTAGGCACTGTGGACAATGTGTGAAATTTCCAGAAGACATTTTCAAAGGAGTGAGCATTTACTAGGATTTGGGATGACATACACAAATCTGATGTGTTAACTTCGGTTATTTATGTAGTGTGTTAATTGATGATGATTAACAATGATCTCCAACTCACAGTGACCAGTGTCCCAAAATGTGATGATCGTCACCACATAATACGAGATTACAACATAAAGTGTGGAATTATTACTAGTCACAAAATTACCACAAAATAGGGTAAATTAAAATCATTTTCAATCCAATATCTCAAGCGGAAGTTCATCATATCAAGCCTTCAACACAGGCCACCTATATTCATTAAATGCCAAAAGATTATACACATTACGTTTAAGGTTATTAAACCATAGTTGTTACATATTACAACCTATTTATATGTACATGCCATTTATATTAAAACATGGTAGATGCCAAACTCTACGTGTCGGTATACAAAACACAAGATCTTCCCAAAGATCTTAGAGTACATGGATGACACATAGGACTACTACCATAAGATTCTAACTAGTAGCATGTCACACCTCTAGCAGTTATTGTTCTCCTTGCTGCTCTATACCTACACCACGACCTCAACCACCTCATCTGTGACCACCTAAAAAGTCATGGAACCCACGAAGTGAGACCAAATGTCCCAGTAAGAGTCATAACTCTTCACCAACATCTATTATAAGCATCATAATATAAAGGAACACTAAATAGAGTAGGTATAACTATTTGAGAAACTTAAACAAATACAGCTGAACAGTAGAATATTTTATATTTTTAAAAGGAATATGAAGAGCATGTATAACAGTTGATTTCTCTTATTGTATTATAATTCAAGATATCATTATTGCATCTAAGGCATGGGGCCATCCAATGTGATTTGTATTAGACCCTAAGCAAATATACTACACGGTTGTTTAACCAATTTTATGCCCTAAGTATTTGGGGCATACCACTTAAGTCCAGATGACAACTATTAAGTTGAAATTAGTACCATACAAAATCAGTGGAAGAGTCGGACTCCATGATCATCACCATCACTACTTGGTGAGTTCATGTCTTCAATGCAATGACATTTGTCATAATGCTAAAAAGAGAGCAATTTGTAGTCATAGCTATAGTCCTGTAGAGATAGAAACTCATAGTCAAGCTATGGTCTTGTAAACAATTAGTCTGCATTGGTACATGGTACAACACTAGAGAACTAGCTCATGCATGTCCGTTTAATAATACACAATATATCATTATTCCATAATTTAAGGACACAAGGAAGTATATCACTTGCACCCTGCATATTCAACAATATGTGCTCTGAGTTTTCCCGTAGGAGTTACTTGTTTCACCATCCATCTAGATACTGATGTTGTAGATGGATATATGGTACATGGAAACTACATGATTATTGTTTCACTTGCTTAGACATGCCAAAGTTGTATCTTTTAATGCATCAATCAAGTTACAACGTATTAACCCTAAACAAAATCTACAAAATTGAGGAAGGATGCAACTTCAGAAGATATAAAATGTATTAAGTGAGAACTTGTCTCGTCATCACATGGCACTAGCATATTGTCATTATTGATGTCATCATTAACAACACATCACTATGGGATGTCAATCCCTTATTTATACACAAAGCACTTACTTGGTCATTAGACCAATTTATATGATCCTGCATATCCAATATCATAAAAGAGCCTCAACATTACTTATAATCTCTGCTTTGTATTGTATAGGGCTTACCATAGCATTCACTTAACTATGTCATTCATTTCACCTACAAGCTAATGTTGCACGAGTAGGAGAGAGAAAATACTATCCATCAATAACAATTCTTCAAATATAGTGAACACACTTATCATAATATCATCGGATTAGGGTTAGGGTTTATATGTACCCAATTAGGGTTTAGTAGAATCATACCACTTCTCAACCCTAATTCCATTACTTCCCTTTTTGTTGGATAATCAAGTATCATTGTTGATGGTTAGCCATTTATACTTTCATCTCATTTTAAATAAACATTTACTGTAAGTATTGACCATGTCCTTACTTACATGTGTGTACCTTAACCATCTTCAACACATGAGTGTTGATCATCCTTGAAACATGAGCGTCTACATGTTCAGCAATGAGGTGTCGTGACCTAACCAGATATGGGGTGACGTGACCAAGTCACAACCTATACGTCATGACCATGACACATCCCAAGGTTTGGACCTATCATTACACCTCGTTACAAATAGAATACCATCATCCACAACATTATAATTGAGACACAAGAAGACACCAACACGACATTATCGCCGCCACACCATGGCTATGCAACACTACGTCACGACCGTGACATCGGGGATATGTAAGTCTACGTCGCAACAGCGGCAAGGTGCATTGTGACCATTACTTCCCAGGTGTGTCATGACCGTCTGGAATGGTGTCAAGACCCATTTATAGAACATGATGTTACCATCCTGACCTCCAAGTATTTAGCACTAACATAAACAACCAAATTGTTACCAAGTTCTAAACTAATGTTACAACCTGAACACTTAGCTATCTAAACTGTTGTGTTGACCATTAACCAAGTTGATCCGTGCAACAACATTGCGCCATGGCCCAACTTATAGGTAGCAACCGGTCTAGGGTCAAGAGGTGTGTTGTAACCAAAACCACCCTACCAAGGTGTGTCGACCGCAACAAAAGTTCAGGGATTGGTCTTGACCACCTGCAACACCAATAGTAGATTTGAACTAAGATCATAATAGGTGATCAACCAAGAACATCAAGCATCATAGGATGAGCATCACCATATTCTTGAGTGTTCAGGGAACCCTAACCATGATGATGAAGTTCATCAAAGAGAGATGTTTTAGGGGGGGAATGAGATCCTTAGGCACATATAATCAGATCAAAACTTTTTGTTTGTTCAATATAACAAATTAATAAAAGAAGTAGTAAGATAATAATTAAAGATGTATATAATAGAGATGGGAAAGTTATAAAACCCGCCTGATTTTGGTGAGGAACAACCTCCCAATACCCAAGCTTTCAAGACCTTCAACTGAACTCTAGAACTTCATCTAAGGGAAACACCTTTAAGAAGAAGAAAATTCCATAATTATAAGGATGTTCTAAGAAAAGAAAATAGATCTTGGTTGAACCAAAAAGAAAAGATCATCTTTCACTCAAGTTCACCATGATAACCCTGGCTAAAGATCTTTTAAGAAAGAGATCATCAAGAAGAACTACCATGGATGATCCATGGTCAAAGAGGAAGAAGAAGACAAAGAGTCTCAGATCAAAAAAAATGTGAACTAGAAGGAAAGATCACTTACCAAGAGATGATTCTCTAATATTCACCACCAAAAGTTGACCCTAGCACAAGATCTTCAATCATGCACCAAATATCGACCACCCAAAGATCAAGGTTTGCTTCTTCTTTCTCTTGAAGCTGCAAAGGTAGTCTCAAGGAAGAATATGAAGTTGTAGGTTGAAAAAGATTGCTTGGCTATGAAGAGAATGATTTATATACCCAAAAGGAGGAGAGAAGTGATGATCTTTGAGGTGTCAACACCATAGCTCGACAAGGGACACATGCCCTCCAAGGAGATAACCTTTTCTTCACTCGCATGCAAATATCTAAGGTCATGTTTATCTAGAAACTATGTCACAACCTACTAGGTTGGTTGCCCTCTTGTTGCGGTCGCAATACCATCTTCATCAACTTGTCTCGGGTCGAGACAATTCAAGGTGAAACCCTATATCACATGTGCATGATTGAGTCACTTAGAAGGCAAGATGTTTCGATCCACCTCTCACAATCTTGTTGCAGTCGCAACCATGCATCCAAGTAGATATCTTAGTCATAGACCTAACCATAGGTGGTGTAGAGGTCATAACATCAAAGCCTAAGTCAAACATACAAGTCAACCATCCAAATTCTAGAAACCATAGAAACCCTAATATCACATGATGATGATGATGTCAAACCATCATCCACAATTCAAACAAAGCACCCCATACCATATTCTTCCCTCTCTCAAGATGCTAAAGCACAAGGAACACTATCCACATGTGTCACTTTGCAAGATAACCCTTATTTATGGGTGAATTGCAAACTAGTCTAAAGCATACACATTTGTTACCAGAATTGAAATTATAAGCATGTCACTTAATATAATAACCTCTCAAGAGCTTAGGTTAAGGTTTAAGCATCTCATTATACAAGGTAAACACTATTAAGCGTTAATCTAGTTCAGGAGTCTTACACAGAGAATCTAGATTCCCTTGGAGAAGCCCAATTTTTCCACCCATTGTGAGGAGGAGTAGCCAAGCTTGTAGATGATATTGAGGTTAGTGGGGCCACCGCACCTCATTTCCACAAGGGCTAAGACATGAATCTTGTGCATTGATCTAAACTCATTGAGAAGAAGGAGTTTATCCTCAGATTTGGCCCCTTAGAAGTTCCAAAAAATGATGTTAACCATAAAAATAAGGTTGGATGACCTTAGTGAATTGTGGCTCCAAGTCCTAAAGATTGGCCTCCTTCAGTAGGGGGGCTCCTCCATTTCCTGATGTTTATCTTGGAATCTTAGAATATAATGTGACTCACTATTGTTGTTGAGGTTCCTGGCCATGTCAGCAAGTTTGTGCTTCTTTCTTTCTATACATGGGCTAACTTGAACTATATGGTAAATACTTTTCCTGCTGCAGAGCAAATACACCCATTACCATCTCCCTTGTATCCCTTATTAAACGTTTGACAAGATGAATATGGATCCCCAGTATTAGGGGTACTACCAAATTAGAAGGAAGTGCTTGTTGCCCATCCTTATCACATTTCATCGTTGACTTGTACCACTGAGGTATCCTGAGTAGAAGGCTAAAGGATGGGGGCATTAGGGTTTTTTGGACTTTCTCAAGGACAGTTGATTGCTTCGAGTGTCCTTTCTTCTTTTTCCTTCGATTCATGAATGTCTCCCAATCATCATCAGTGGACATCTTGCCTTTAGCATTAGCAGATGTCAATTCCATGCCTTGCCTTATAGTTGGATTGTTAAGTCATGACACATCTAACTTTGAAAGTTAATGTCCCAACTAAAACATGCCAAGTATTCATATAATTTATACTATATAAGAAAGTCCATAGAGGACTTTATCTGAATTTGTTTCTTCTATTTTTCTAACATTATCAAGTCGTTCATGTATTCTAATATATACTATAGAATGACATATAGTATGTAGTTGGTATGCTTTTAGTTATAAACTAGTTAGTGCATGTGTGTTGCACATCATATTCAAATCCACATTCTATTAATAACTAGGTTAATACAATGTGATACATAGTAGAAGATATCAACACAGACGTATACACATAGATACACTTATATACTATTCACACATATGTAGACACACACACACATAGATACATATATATATAGGCCGTTCATTCATTGCTCGTACGGGTAGCCTGAATTTTCGCTACCCGGCAGCCAAAAACTCTCCTGGCTAAGAAAGTAACTCTACCGTAAAAAAAGTAACTATGGTGTCAAAAAAGTAACTCTGCTGGCCAAAAAAGTAACTCTGTACAAAATATACAGCAGATATATATAAGGACGGGTTTTTTTATTTTGGAGAGGCAAATGATATCATTTTTGGCTAAACTTTTTTGGAGAGCTAGACAAAATAGTCCTCTAAAATTGTAAAAAAAAATTGAAAAAAAGTGATCGGAAGGGTGGGAGGGTAGCTACCCGCGCGGGCAATAAAGATGGGCCCATATATATATATATATATATATATATATATATATATATATATATATATATATATATATATATATATATATATATATATATATATATATATATATATATATATATATATACGCACACACACATATGTCTGCATGTGTATATATATGTATATATATATGTATGTATATATATATATATATATATATATATATATATGTTGCTGAAAAGAACAACACTTTTTCTTAATTTGATTGTCTTATTTATTTAAATAAAAGGATCGTTGTTAGTTTATATTTTTTGACAAACTCCTCTTCGTCTAATTGGTAGTTGTTTCCAGCCCATTCTCAAATGTGAAACTGGAAGGTGAAGAGGTTAAAACTTATATGTAATTCATCTTATTCACACATAAGATATTTTATTTAAAACCTTTTTTGTGTTTATCATTTGTTCTTTGCATTACATTGGTCTTTAATCACTTACACATCAAATAACTTAAGACATTGTCTTAATATATATCTCTAGATAATCCTTGTGGTCCAAGATTGAGTTTGAACTTATCTCTCTTGACTCTCTTCAATACCTATTTCATTTTACCATGATTTTCAACTTGGTAATAGTCATAATTGTGTATATATTTAAATTATCATTTCTATTATAAAATACTTCTACTATTCATGTGAAACATCATCCTATGAAGGCATTTGTGGCTTCAGTATACTTATACTATTTTACTCAATAATAGTCATAGTAGATATTAGTCTTGAAAATTTGTAATATTTATTATGATACACTTTTGTTTGAAGAAGTGATAACAATCATTTTTATTTAAATTCATCATATTTTATATACGGATGAACATATATTCACTAACATAGAATTATAGAAATATAATTACTGGCCCTAACATTTCCTACAATGACGCTTACTTGTACGAGAGGGTGAGGGAAAATGTGCAATGTACACTATGAAAAAAAGATGCACAATATTTTCTAATGTATATACCACAAATATTATACTAATTCAAATACTAAATGTTGACTTGAGTTATGTTATCTTGTGGGTTAATGGAAGCAGTAAAAGAAAGGTCCCAAGCTCAAATTCAAATCCAATCTTTCATGTGATATTGCCACAAGAAAATGATAAATAGTGACCCATTTTTTAACAACTTACAAACTCAAATCAAACAAAAATGTTTTGACATTTTGATTGGACACTTTCATTTATGAAAAATAACTGCACATTTTATATAAGTTACTATACATGATGTTTGGCAATGAAAGTATATTATTGTGTGATATTTAAAATAAAAAATTCACAATGATATGAAAGAGAATTTCTCGGCATTTTATCTAATGCATAATAACATGGTTATGCTATGTTAACATACATTTCATTGTAAATAGAGTGAAAAATAAAATAGAATCAAGTTCCACAAACAACTGATTAGGTATTAATTCTTTCACAATTGTTAGCAAGCTCTAAATAATAGTTTGTATGGTAAATATTTGTTAATGGGTAATAATTAAAGGAGGAAATGGCTCATAAGTTTACCATATAGGGTATGAATGGAGTGGTATCCATATTTTCTTTCATCCACATACTTCACTATTTTATGTTATATTTATATTTTTGGTAAATCTTCATGATGTTTCTACTGGGCACTAAATATTTTACTAAGAACTTAAATTCTAATAAAATATCATATGGACAATGTTTGAAATGACAATCACTATATAATTGTGTGTTCAATGTTTACAAAATAGAGGTTAACAAGAAACTCTTGTGTGGGATCACCATCATACATGAGAAAAACAAAAACTACATGTTCATTATTGACGACACATGAAAACATTATAATCCTAGGTTGACAACATGCAAAATATGTCAAACTTCAACTTGATAGGAGAGTTCTCAATAAATGTTTCAGAGGTCCAACAAAAAATATTTGGTGTTTGAGGATAGTTTTATGTTGTATATCAGATATCAAACTCATCAAAGGATTGTTATTGAGTCCATGTTACGTGGAATGGATGTTCATGGTCATTCTTAGACAAAATAATATAATTTTCATGTTTGCAATTTTCTAACAAAAAAGAAACTTTAACAAGGTTTATAGAGATTCTCAATTGTTTCATATAAGTGATGGTTAGTTATGTAGATGTTGTTTATTAAAGAAGTAGACAATCTTTCCATGCTTCTTTTATTAGACTCATTCCTAAGAATAGGATTTTCCTTCAACATACTTTTTTTGCAAACATAGAGATCAAATATTATTCATCTCATTCTCTATACCGGGCCAAAAAGAAGAAGAGAGGATATTAATATCCTTGGATAGCTAGTACAGCTTATCATGAAGGAAACAACACTAGGAAAAGTAATACATAGAGTGTTTTGCAATATTATCTACCACCAAATTGAGCTTCCAGTTGATAAAAAATAGCTGAAGGTTTGGCAAAGAGGAGAAGGAGCAACAATACTCTCTTCTCAAAGGCAGAAGCTTGCAAGCGTGGGTGTTATCTTGCTGATGGATGTTAACCATCGTGGATGAGTCTAATAAGATGATAGGGGAGCTCCAGTTCCTTTGAATACATATATTCATTGCATGGATGATACCCTTGACTTCTGCCTCAAGGGTTGAGGTTGCATAACCAATCACACCACAGCCCAGTAGACATGCTCTAGTGCCATAAGTGGCATGTATGCCTATGCCCATCTTTAAGGTATGGTACTGAAAGGTTGCATCAACAAAAATTAATTGTTGGTAGAGTGAAGTTCTAGGAGCAAGGATTTTCCCAAATGTATAGATAGGGGATGGGCATTTTGGAATCGATAGGATATCCTTGGATCTTTCATGAATAAGGGACGCCAAGATAGAAGGTGGCGACTACTTACCAATATGGATAAACTCGTTGCACGCTTGCCATATAAACCAACACTCTATACAACATAAGGTTATTCTTTTGGCATTATCCTTGCTATGTATCATATGGGTAATACATTCATCTACAGACATAGTGAATAAGGAAGGTTCCATATTTAGTAGATTCTAGACATGTAAGTTGGTCAGGTAGTCATGAAGACAATGGGTCAGAGTGTCTGGCTCTTTCATGTAGATGGGACAGACAACATCAGCTATGATAAGTCGATGCACCTTCTCAGCATTCATAAGGAGGGCACTATGCTTGAGTAGCCAAAGGAAGGTTCTGTGTTTAAGAGGTATTGGAAGTGACCAGATCGCCTTCCAGTTTCCTGAGGAGGTGGATGTATGATGATCTTCAAGACATTCATAGGTTGTGTGAACTGAGAGCTCCCCTCTAGATTCCATGGGCCAGTACCAAGTATCTGGACCTGCATCTGTTTTAGGCAAGTTAGTATGTTGTATGAGATACCATGACTTCAATGGGAGATAAGCACAAATGAAATCCCAATCCCAATCGCCTGAATTTGTGGTCATGCAATGAACTATGAGATCAGTGAGTTCATCGGGGATGCATGTGTTGGGGTCAATATCAAGGATTGACTTTCCCATTAGCCACTTATCGCGCCATATGTTAGTATTGTAGCTAGATTTAATTGTTTTATGATAGAAGGCTTCAAGATGAGGTATGTGGATTTTAATGAAAGACCATGTGAATGAACCTTACTTCTTAGAAATGGACCCATTACGGATATATTTGTTCTTCATTACTACCACCCAAAGTGTAGGAGAGTTGTTCAGAAACTACCATATGTTCTTCATCATCAACGTCGTGTTCTGGTCCCTGGCATCCTTGAGCCCGAGACTGCCAAGCGTTTTGCTTCTAGTCAACTTCTCCCATGAAACCAAGGAAATTTTTCATTGTTCATGGCCTCTGGACCAGATGAAATCTCAGATATACATGTTAATATCATCAGAAAGTGTAGGAGAGAACTTAGCAGTATGCATAGTATAAGAGGGGATCGTCTGCAACAAGCTCTTTGTCAGGGTGATGCACCCTGTGAGTGAGAGATGGCGGGTAGACCAACTATTCATGTGATTTCTAATGGAGCACAGGATGTGTGAGTGTGTTTGCTTATTAATCTTGTGATGTAGAATAGGGACGCCTAGAGAATGACCTAAATCAGTAGTTCTAGAAATGACCATACGATAGTAGCAGGCTCTCTGTGTGGGGATGGTGGTGCTAGGACAGAAATAGCAGCATGACTTCTCTTTGGATATGACTTGACTGGACATGGAGGCAAATTCTTTCATGATCTTGTTGATATTAGAAGCTTGATCATTTGATACTTCATCCATAAGCAAGATATCATCAGCAAACATCACATGAGAGAGGGGGTGCCACTCTAGAGAGCATGATAGGCTTCCAGGTACCTGGTTCCATCACCTTAAAGATTGCTTGGCTAAGACATTCCATAAAGAGCATGAAGATGTAAGGGTTGATAGGGTCACCCTGTCAAACCCCTTGGATGGATTTGAGAGGCTCCATAGGTGCACCTTCCCAAAGTATATAGGTACTACCCTTAGAGATTATCTACATAATCAACTTGGAGAGAGTATCTGGGATTCTAGTCTTAGTTAGAGTATCCTCAAAGAACAGCCAACTCATCTGGTTGAACGCCTTAGAGAGATCCTGCTTGATAGTCACCCACTTCTTGATGCCTCATTTATTCTTCATTGAACAAACCACTTCATGGACAAGAATAATGTTATCACTAATCTACTGGCACAAGATGAAACTTGACTGGTCTGTAGAAATCCATTCATTTAAAAAAAGGCTTGAGTCTTTGCACAATGTTTTTTGATATAACAGTTGTTGAGGGAGATAGGGTGTAGTTCTGAGAAGCATTGGGGGCTGGCAGTTTTTGGAATCAGGAAGAGCAAAGAGTTTGTAATGTGAGAATCAACCATGCTAGTGGTAAAGTCTTCACGTACAGTGGATATGAAAGAGCCTCCCACATGTGACCAGTTGCTTTGAACAAAACTGTTGTGGATACCATCTGGGCTCGACGCCTTGGATGGGGCCATCAGAAAAAGAACCCTCTTTATCTCAACGGCATCAGGAACACATACACAGAGATGGGAGTTTGGACTGGCCCAAAATTCACCCACGTATGTGTGGATGGCTACCCAATACGGTGGAGTAGATGCCAAGGTTCATAATAGCCGTCTGAAGAAATCTCACACATACTACTTGAGTTGGTCGGGAAAAGTGATCTAGGCTCCATCATCGTCGTGGGGCCTAGATATCTTGTTATGATGTCAATGTGACTTGACATATGCGTGGAAGAACTTTTTGTTTCCATCGCCATGCTGGAGCCAATTAATGTTGGAGTGTTGCTTCCAATCCGCCTCCTCCTACAAGTGAATGGCGTTGAGCTATTCCTAAAGTGCGATGGAACATAGTTGTTTAGGAACGGATGGAGAGGATTGGGATTGTACCTGACATCTGTCAATCTTGTGTAGACAGATATACTTGTGTTTATGTTGTTTCTTAAGTCTCTTAGCTTCCCACTTTGTTGTTGCCAGCTTGAATGCATGCATCACATTTAGAAGGGGGAACGAACCATCTCAGGCAAGGAGGAGATCTATCTTGAACGTTGGAACAAGATTCCAACTCATCTTCATCTTGATGGTGACCTCTCACAAGAGGGTGATGCCCCGTTAACAGAATAGGATTATGATCATTGTGGAGATGTGGGAGCACATTAATGTTCATGCCTCCTTCAATAGCTAACCAGTCCTCATTAGAGATGGGTATGTCTAGTTTTTCAAGTAAGCAACCTTTCTTGAAAGTGAAACTATGACCCGAGGAAGCCATGTCTTAAAGTTTGGAGGCAATTTAGAAGGAGTTGAATTTAAGGCTGGATTGTCAGTTGAAACTATGTCCACCTTGTTTTTCAGAGATATTGAGCATAGTGTTAAAATACCCTACGAGAGCCCAAGCTCCATTAATGTGGGAGGCTAGAATTGCTAACATGTGCCACAGCAGGTCACGTTTTTGTAGATTGGGCCTTCTATAGACAAACGTGAGCAGACAATGTGGCAATGCATGTATTGACGATGACTTTGAATGATGTCAATAGTGCACATATGATTATCCCAAAGGACCCCGATCCCGCCAGAAAAGTCGAGTGCCTCAACTCTATGAGAAGAAGTATAACCAAGCTTCTTAATGATGCTATTAGCCTTAATGCCACTACAATGAGGCTGAAGAATAACTAAAACATGGAGTTTGTATCTCCTTTTGTATTCCTTGAGAAGAGGTACTTTATCCTTGGATCCTGTTTCTTGGATGTTCCAACATATGATGTTAGTCATTCAGATAACACAAGAGAGAAGGGAGCAGCAATACTTCTTAGTGAATGGCGGTGAGGAGGCCTGATGTATCGAACTTCACTTCCATAGATTCATCTGGACTAGGGTCTTCAGTGTCAAAGTTGAGAGATTTCTTTGTATTGGCGGTGAAGTCAACATTGCCCATGAACTGGGTGAGCTTCCCTTTCTTGTGCTCGTGACCATGGCTAACTGTTTGGTAGACCACCTTTCTATTGTCAAGAATGACACCATCCAATACCATGCACGCCCAGAGAAAAGCCTGAAGGTGCGGAAGGCTGAGGGTTGGGATCGACTACCTGGAACAAAAATCAACGAGGACATAAAATACCCTTCCTTCACTAATTTCATCATCCAACAATGTCACCACAGTATTGTCACCGCCCGTAGTGGCTGCAATATGGGATGACTTTGGAGAAGGTGGTGGGTGGCCCTATCACTGTGCTTCTGGCACTAAGTGTTGTTTAGCAGCTTTCTTCTTCTATTTGTAGGTCGTCACCATCCCACTTCCCATCATTTGTGTCTGCTACCTGATGGCCAATGGGGATATCAGGTTGTGGCTTAGGTTTGTCATCTTGTAACACTTTATAGTTTCCTTTGGTGCTCGACTCAGGGTGGGGAGGTCGCTTCTTTCCAGTCACAGCTCCTTTTTCAGACATCTTGGCATGGATCTCAGCAGATTACTGCATGGAGATAGCCAATGTCGTGCTGGTAGATGAAGATGGATCGATGCTAGGGAAGCTAGGGATGAACTTGTAATATCCCTCAGCGTGTCCTAGGCGACCACACCTCATACAAAAAGTTGGGTGGTTTACGTACTCCAATCGGTAGCGCTCACCATTGAGCATGATCACATGCAGGAGGGGTTTCGTGATGTCCACCTCAACGGCAATACGAGCGAACTTCCCTCGATGTCTAGATTAGGTTGTAGTGTCGATCTTAATGGTCTTACCAATCAGATCATCAATACTTGAGAGAAGTTGATTCTGGAAGAGATATATTGGCATATCGAGAACCCTTGCCCAGACAACTAGTTTGTGGGGTATTGGTTTAGATGGCTTGAAGTCCTTTGACCACGAATGCACTGATAGATAATGATTGAAAATCATCCACAGCCCATTGGTCAAGGAATGGATGAAATCTTCATTATTAGCCAGTTGTATAGTGTAGTATCATTTGTCAAGGTCGATCGCCTGGAACTCATCCGTGATTTTCCATAGGATAGGAATTATATTCATAAGTGCATTGAAGCTCATGGCGGTACCGATGACTAATGATCACAGCGAACTTCCAAGGTTCCAACAATGGTGGAAGGGTTGAAGGATTGATGGAGATGGAAGGGATGGTTCCATTATGCTCTATGTAGATATCCACTTTTGTCAGCATGTTAGGGGATACTTGTGAGAGAGATGTGGGAGCCTTGGTCGACTGACTTGTCATTGCATCCTTGTAAGACCATGTGCTTTGTTGCGGTGGGGGACCAGATGAGTCCATCTCAGTGTCCCCATTAGTGTTATGCGAGGGGCGTAGGGAAGAATCTACCAATGATGCAACGTCGGTGTTGAATGAAGAGGATCGAGGGTCACCCTGCCCAGATCCATGGCCTCTGCGGCTGTCGCCTCAGCCTGAGAACCCTAGCATCGAGTAGACCACTATATGTTTGATATTTCCTTCAACATACTAAAATCATTAGTAGTTAATATATAGTATAGATCCTTATATGATTGTTACTAAATATGTCCCAATGTTTTTATAAAGATATTTGCATAGCATATTTGGTCTATTCTTAATTACAAGTTTTATGATGATATATTATTGTAAATATATTTTTTCATGCAATGGACTGACAATCTACAATAACACATGCAAACTAAATCTCCTTGCATATATAAGAAAGGTATACGTGATTAATTCAAGTATCTTATTGAATTTTCCTTCATGTTAATATTCTTATCACTAAAATAATAATATTTGTATAATGGGAATATGCTTGGTTTTTTTCATATATATACAATAGTTTATTTAAATATGCTAAAGTTTTGTAAATATGTTATTATATTATTTTCTCGATTTACTTTTGGATTCATGTAACAAAAGGCATGAAAGTGCTTTAAAAAGGATGTTATACAAAATATACACACAAAAAATAGATACTTATTTTTGGTGTCATTAATTTCATGAGAAAATATGTCATTTGATATGCATTAGTAGAAACACATATTGAGTGAAAATTTGAAGTTTTAACTATTCAACTATATATTCATAAAATTTCAAGATTGGGATGTGTTGTTCAAACAAGTATTCCATTATAAGTTACAATATTAACATATATGGGATTTTATATTTAAACTAAAAATTACTACATTTATATAGTGCAACATTTATATTTATATGCACAAATTTTTTTGAATAACTACATGAAAAACATATTTAGTAAAAATGACTTTAATTATATGCTTGATATATAATTAAGATGACTCAGACATTTTTGTGAAATAAGTTTGTTGGGTATGTGCATATGATTTACAAATTTCTCTTAAAAATAACATGCATTCATGTACTATTTCAAGAAATCCTAAAACTTGATGATTACATCTATTCAAAATACGATTTATACCCCACATCATGTCTTATATCCTAGAAAAATATAAAATCCAACAAGTTAAGTGTAAAACCATACAATGCCAACTTATAATTTCCATTTGTAAGTGTAATACAAATTATGCAAAAAGTAAAGCCTAACATGAATCAAAATCTAAGATGGTCCCATTATAGTGACCTACTAAATACTGAAGTTTATTAATATTTATATTTTTTTCTAGTGATATTACAAGCTATAACAATGAGTTTGTACTTCTTTATGTTAAAAAAATACTACTTTTGAGAATGTTATTCATCCTATATTATTTCATTGTTAACAGAGAACATGAAAAGACACATGGCACACTCATTAGATATGTATGACGATTTCATTAATTTCTTGGAAGGTGTATATATTGTATGTAAAATTCTGAAAATGTAACTTGAATCTCACATCTCGACACTCCCTCTTGCTTCATATATATATGAGTCAAAGTTAGCATATTTTTTACTTTTATTATTGATTTCTTTTTAGTACCACCTATTTTGAATATTCTATTGATTTGTGATAATTGATATACTAAATGGTAAAATTGTCTAATTAAGGATTGTGCATATCCTGCTTGTTATCTAAAAAATGGATTACACTAAAAATCATGCATTTTAACACCTCAATATTATCTAAGACTCGGTTTTTTTATCTCCATGGAGTTGGGGTTTGTGCATGATTTTATGTGATTGTGAAGTGTGTCTTGGTGGGATTTTAATCACATGTGAACATGCTTTATGTGTGATGAAAATGGATGAGATGCTCAATTTACGAATGAAAGCATAAATATAGACAAGTTTCTTATCATACTTTTATTGTAATGAGAATCATTATTATATCTACTTATATGAATGTACTAAATAGTTAATTGTGTAATATAGTTACTTTATATACTAACTCTTAGTAATAAATGAAGTTTACATCTTAGATCTTCCACCAATTATCTAATGTAGTGAAATAGTAAGTACCTTACTTTGTATATTGAAAAGTATGTGTGGATGCTACAATTTATTTCTTTGTTCTTTTTTGGCCCAATGAAGGGACTACTATGACTACAAGCCATAATACCACAAACATATAATGAGTAACAATTACATGGAAAAATGGAGTAGCAAATCATTTGTGTTGACCACACAAATATGTTTACGTTAAAACCAGTAATACTGGAAGACTTCATTAGAATTGGATTTTACATGCACCCCAATGATGAAGAGGAGGTCAAGCTTTGGGAACCATGATAGCATATGATGTAGAACAGTAATTAGACAGGTAAGTTTTTTGACACGGCCACTACACATTCTCCTAAGATGATATTTTTGCAATACCCTAAGCCAAATAACCAATCTATAGGAAGCAAAGTTGCAAGATAAGCTCGACTGGCTAACGACTGAGACAAACATTGAAATTGAAAATTTTAGAACATGATATGATCCAGAATACTGTTGTTATGTCCGTATTGGCCATGAAAATATATCATTAGTGCATAATGTTGTTTGCTTACCATAATGAAGGTTTGCTTGGAGTGGCATGTATGATTCAAGATGATGAGTGGAACAAACATATTTATGTTGAACTGGTGGCTATGAATGTGAAAGCAAGTCATGAGATGATATCACCAGTCTACTACATGGCATAGATGATCTAGTGATATATCAATAGTTTACAATTGAATAGTTGATGATGATGACCGAGTTGGAGGCTACACCAATGATCTAAGATGTTGCATCTAGAATGAAGGCGACATGATTGATCTAATCTGATATGCTGGGTGGAACATGCAGACACACTGGTAAAAACATATTATATAGCAGAGGACAATATATGTGGTACACTGTGTATCGGCCGACGTGGTGGGGTTGAATTAGTCTCCACAAGTTCTGACACCAAGCATCACCTGCAATGTATACGATATAAAAATATGATTGAGGAAGTTGTATCTCTTTACAGTTGCAGTCTCTCACAAAAACCCTGTGAAAGGTGAGAAATCCAAAATGCAAATAATGGCCCAAGAAATCTATCATTGACAACTAAGCAGTTTAGTGCTTGCACCATCTTTCTATGATCCTAAGAACTTATAGTTAGATTCAAGCATGGAGGGTCACATCACATCATGCTGGAAGATCTCTTTGCGCTTCACCAGCCAAGAAACCTCCTGTGATGGAATGAGAAATAGAAGATCAATTTGTCCTTAACAAATTCATGCAAACCGTGTTGAATGATAGATGACGGTTCTGCTCCTGTTGAAGAGGGAAGATGACTCTATAGTTCATGGTTGGCTTTAGTTGTAGGATTGTGCATGTGAGAGATAGGGTAGATGATGAGAGACATAAGACAACTATGATCTCTCCAAAGATGATAGATGGCTAGGAATGAAAGATGTCACTTTGTGCCAGACAAATAGGAGGCTAGATGACTTCGAAGCTAAGGAACATCTTTATAAGTTGTAGAGGGGTGCAACTGGTAGAATAGAGTAAGAGTCCAAGGATCAACAGAGAGATGGGAGGGTGGAAATGAGTATTGATGTTTAGAATGATAAATAGTATATTAGTCTTTTATTCCAGTAAAGTTGTCGTGTGAGAGAATAAAATGGTTTGGATGCATTTTATTCTTTTAGTTCTTTTAATTACAAATAGTTCTATGTATATTTAATAAGGTTATATGAAAGCTCATAGGATGGGTTGAATGTAATTTTAGCCTTTTCTTTTCCAAATTAGATATTAATTCTTACTTTATGGTATATTAAATACGACAATGACGAATGCCTGCAATTTTTACCTTTTTTGAATTATTAGACAATTTTTATGTTTTTACTTACAAGTTAGTCTTTTTTAATAAGGTAGTTATGGTTTTGGTGTGTTTCAACAACTGAAATGATGGTTGAACACTGATGGATGAGTAGGGTAAATAGAGTCACCGCCACATTTAATAAAGGAACGAGCAAAACTAAGAAGGTTCTTCAAAAAGGATGTGGATGACTCAAAAGATCAATCAAACATAATGGTAAGACTTCAACTTACATGTGGGGAAGGTGTTGGGAATCCCAAGATGCCCTCTTAGTATCGAAAGTCCAATGTACAAACCAGATTTTCTTTAATAAAATAGGAATATATGTTCAAGTGATATGAAAATGAGATGTAAGTAAAAGGTTAGCACAAAAATATTATATGGGGAATTATCAATCAAGGGTGACCATATCATCACACCACAGTTGGATCGAAATGATGGGGATATATATAAGGAAGTGGTTAGCACAAAATAATGTATGGTAAATGAATAATCATGGGTGCTCGTATTGTTACATCACAGTGGGATTGGAATAATGAGGATATATATATAAAGGGACCCGGGTTCGAATCCCAGTTGCCGCCTAACAAAGGGATTTGAGTTCAAATCCCAGTTTTCGACAAGGAATGGGTCAAGTTGTAATGACCCCACCTCCTAGTAACCCCCAATTAAGGGAGACCAAGAGGTCAGAGTCGTTATCCCAATTTCCCAGATCATAGGTTCGACAAATAATCAATAATAATTATTAAATTCTACCGTGACTATACTGAAAGTTGGAATAAAATAAAACTTTGCATACCTTTTTCAAAAAACTTGGATATCTAACTTCTATCCACATCCGGACTCTATTCTAACTAATCCTCCTTGCACTTTATTTCTTAATTTCACAATATGCCACTTTACTATTTTTCCTTTTCAATTTGTACCTAAAACGTCAAAAAACAAAATGTCGGTCAGCATAAATGAATATGTCAGTATGTGGGGGAAACAATAATCATGAAATTAACTGTAACAACATATTGCAACCAATTAGAATTTAACAAACAACTTTACGTTTTAAGCATAATTGCTCAATCCATACATATCCTAGCCTCCGCATTGTCCCTACAGTGGACCTGGATGCTACCTCCCTTACGGTAGATCCCCATTAAACCCCTCATGATCCTACCTAACAGGTGAATCAATTTCTAGGGTTGAGTCATGTGGCACTACCCATAGGTAGCCCACTCCTTAACTCATGGTGTGTTAAAGAGTCGCATGGCACTACACGTGGGTAGCCCAATTTCTAAATCATGATAACCTAATGTCCTACTTAACAAGTAGGCCCTGTACCAAGTTACCCTTTTCATCATTAGCAAAGCCACAGAGGAGGACCAGGATCTGAGCTAGTCATGCATACATATTTATGGTGATAATCATAGTCACTTTATAGTTGCATGAAATAAAAGTCATCCAAGCAGTTATTTTCAAGGAACCGATAAAACATCCCAGAATCTCTATGAAACTAAAGTAATTAACCATAAGCATAATCACATACCTAATCCATAGAAACTTGATGTCCAAGCAATAATATTCAAGAACAACCAAACAAGCAATCAACAATATCCTGAAATTAAGGCATAACATCCAAGTGTCATTGTTTTATCCAAAACATTCTCAAGATTGGCTTGGATGCTACCTTAGGATTTCTAGTCCAACTTTAGGTTTTATTAGGGGTTTAGCCTCCATAATGCTTTTATCACTTTTAATGCCCTTTTAGTTCACAAAACCCTAATTTCAACATCATAGGCAAAATTAAAAGTCAATTAAGTCTTTTATGCCTCTTTTACATTAAAACTACAATTTTTATCCTTTTAAGTCATGACACTATCATTAAGGCCAATCATCATCTTTGGTTTCTTCCGGATTAACAACTCATAATTCATTATGGTCTAATTCACATATGAACTCTATTTATCGCTAATAGCACATTAAACCATTAGAAAGCCCTAATTACCAAATTAAGGGTATTTATTCACAATTAGGAACTTTTATACTCAAAATACCTTAGAACCATCAAACCTTAGCTGTATACATGAATTTGACCAATTAAAGCCATTAAGAATCATAATTACTAAAATTAGGGTTTCAAGGCCCATTAAAGATCATTTATGTACAAGGAACCCTAAATTAATCAAATTATGCATAAAGTTCATCCTTTTAGATCTAATGCATCTTTTTATAATCAATAGGTTAATATCAACTTTCATCATCCATATAACCCTTCTCGATACATTAATCATGTTAAATATTAGGGTTTTTCATTAATTAAACCATTAAAGATAGCATATTTACATACTATTTTAATTTCATGCAGAATTAGGCTTCAAATATAATTTCTTTATGTTCCTCTCGTTCTAAGGATCAATTTTCATATATAACACTTTGATATAGGAGTTACCAATCTTTTCCTACGATTTTTGCAAGTTAATTACTTTTAAGCCGATAAGAAAGTGACACATAGACCAATCGAGACTTACTTTATTTATCCACACAGATTGGTTGATTACTTTTCTGCCCTCGATCTCCTCTCATGGTTTTCGGGGGTAGGGGAGTCTTTTCTCCCTTGCTCATCTTCCTCCTATGCTTTCTCGACGCAGAGCCATCGAAGGTCAACCCAGGTGTTGAATTCCATCAGAAGGTCTCCTTCCTTGCTCCAAGTCGATCCTCTACCTCCGCCCATCCCATCTGAACTCATTGGTGGTCTTAATTGCTCCAGCCATGGCCGGAGTCACTGAGACAACATGAGGGGTCTCTGTCGGAAAGCCAGGGAGGGGTTCGAGAGGGGAAATTGGTGGCTGATACTCGGCCTAAAGGCCCTATAGCATCTTGCGGAGCTATGCATAGTCACACAGAAGGGATACACCCCCTTTTATAGACCATGGCTATGGCACACAGCTGGAGGGGTCCTTTGGTTTGAGGGGATTCTTCTAGAGACCCCTGAGATAGGAAAAACCTAGGATAGATATGTCCGCAAGAATCTCATGAATCCATCTAGCATGTTTCCAAGTTTGCTCACGCATTGATCGGCAAGAAAATTGACCAAGGAAAGTCTGAGTCTTGTCCTTACTTTCCCATCCAGATGTGATCTAGAAGATGGGTTCATCACCGTTAGATCCTAGATCATACATCCCTGAAAGCACGCTCCAGAAACATAATAGGAAAAGGAATTGTGACATTTAATACGATATTCTTGATTATCCACTCACTTTAAGAAAGTTTGTAAAAATCATATCTCTCTCCTCATTTTCCCTTTTCCAACCAAATTTTGGTAAAATCTTTAGATTTGTATTTTATAACTTTATTCCAATTTTGAGCCTTAAATTCGAAAGGAAAGAGGTATTTTCTTCCCATGCAAGTTATCTAATAATAAGGCATATATTAGACATATTTTCTCTCTATCTTATTTTTCTATTTTCTTTATTTGAATTCACTTTACCATTAGAAACCTTATGGATATGAAAATACACCCATGATGACTTAATCATACATCTTTCCACTTATTTCCATATTTTATCATTATCTCCAATTTCCTTCTTAATAAAGTAATAATTAATTGATCTTTTCTCTTTCTGGTTGCATTATCTTTGCAACTTGGACTCCTTGGAACCCAAGGAACCCAAAAGGCACGAAATTCCCTCTTGGAGGATATTCCTCTACCTTCTAGGGGTTTCTACATCTTTCTTTTCTCCATTTCTTAATTGTTCATTTACTAATTGAATTTCCTTTTTCTTTTCCATGGTATTGGGCCCAATAGCCAATAAAGCCCACAAAGCAACCAACAAGGCTATTATAAACGAAATTCATTCATTTCAAATCAAATCACACCATTATTTATAATTATTAAGATAAATTGCATTTCTCATCAAAAGAACCCAAAATTGGGGTTGTAACATCCTTCCCCTCTTATAGGAATTTTGCCCTCAAAATTCCACCAAACAAACAAAAAATTTAGGATAAAACTTTTCCATGTCCATCATTGGCCCCTATGTGGCTTTACCCTATCCATGGTGCTTCCAAAGAACCATTATCATCACATATTCTTTTCTCTGAGTTATTTCACCTTGGCATCTAGAATCCTCACAGGTAACTCAGGACATTTCAGCCTCCCTTGGGGCTCACTAGGTTCATTGCTCAGCACATAGATCGGGTACCTCACATAGTACTCTAAATTGGTCACATGGAACTCATCAAACATCACATTATCCTGTGGGGTAAGGCTATACACAAGCATCTCAACCAATCCATCTGAAATGGACCCATGTATCAGGGACTCATCTGTCTCAGCTATAGCTCAGAGGGGTTAGATTTTTATATCACATGTTCCCCCACAGTGAACTGCATGCCAGTCTGCTTTGCATCATCTCATGACTCATGTCACCCCTGGGCTCTCTTTTAGCCATCACACGATCAAAGCGACTTCATTTGCACACACTATGGTCCTTTTCTGACCTTCGCGAGGTCCCTTCACCAACATCATCTCAATGAAGCGGTGACCGACACAACCTCCCTTACAGAGCTTCTTATATCTTGATACTGGCTATGGTGACTAGAATCACAACTCTCATAGGATAAGAACTGTCCCCACATATCACCCTGATCGGGCACACATTCCCTCATCAGACCCTCCAATCTGGATCATACTAACCATTAGTTAGGGGTGATGAGTTGTAGTCACATTGAGTTCTTCATGTATCTACTTCCACCTTATGGAACTGAATCTTTCTATCATATTCAAGAACTTTTGGGCTTGCATCCTGGTGTAGTTGAACCATCTCTCTTACTTGTAGTTCATCCAGATCTGTCTCCCGACAATATTCTCTCTTTCTCTTAGATTATGTCATCTAGGTAAGACGATCTACCATAACCCATATTGCATCTTGACCTTCCTTGATCCAGGGGAGACTTACCACGACATCCATAGTGATGAACTCCCATTCCCTCTCAGGGACTTTTTATCCTTTGTATCAACTTACTGGGTTACCGGTGTTCATCCTTCACCTCCTGACATGCATGGCGACAAGCCACATGCAACTTCAACTTAGGCATCCAAAGTACTACTGAAACTTACCATCTTAGTAGTAACATGGTGTATGGTGACTTAAAATCATGATCTCATGTATGTCATGATTCCTCAAGATTGATTCCTCAGAAACCTTAAACCACTCTAGTCGGGGTTTCATCACCTTCTTTTCCAAAGAAGTGCATCTGAGGTTCTTCAATCATCCTTTTATCGCATCAAGGCCAAGGCTGGCTAACCAAACAACCACTAACTTGATCAACAGATCTTGTTACATATGAGTGTTATCCAAATATATCTCCTTTTTCAAACGTAGGGCTAACCTAACAACCTCTTATAGCCTCTAGCTAAATTGGGAAGCTACATCTCAACCAGAGCATCCATTACCACCTCACATCCTTATGTATAAGGTAATGTTGAAGACATACACCTCCCTGTATTCCACTTATCATCTCATCTCAGACTCTAAGTCTACCTTCATCAAGGAACTCTGATCTCATTCTCTTGGTTATCGAACTCTACCTTGTATGGTTCATAAGTTCCACATAGCTCATGATAAAAACATCCCCATAAGATGACTACCTTAGTTCTCTTGGTGTTTGTACAACATCCACACATCATACACTCCACAAGGGTATGTTATTATCTCTATCCTCATACCTCATAGCAATGTTTCCACTCACATCATCTTTATCCCTAGTGTATGGTATGTGTACTGTCCTATCTCTCACTCCCATAACAAGAGAAAATAAGCATTTGGAGGATGTCCAAACACAAAGTTCTTCCTATTCCAAGAGTAGAGATGGTACATCCCACATTGCCAGTACACCTTCAAATCTAAGTTGAAATGTGCAACATATGTCTCTACATCATGATCATCTTGATATCAAAGTTACTTCCATGGAAAACTGATCTCGAACCTACTTGGGTCCACACACAATCCTTGGTCATCTCCTCTAGGTTTGTAGGGTGTTGGCACTTCTAGGGTCATCCCTCTTCCCTTATGCATCTAGAGAGTTCCCTCCTAATCTTCCCTTTGGGTCCCATGAGTTCATGAAGGTGATCAATCTCCTAACCCATGGCCCTCAGACAATGATAGTTGTTACCTCCTGACCCTATGGTCATGTGCAACTAGGGAATTAGGCAACTCCTACTTACATCGGTCTTACCCCTACCTGACCCTAGGATAGACTTAGGATTCTAACATAGTACATGTCCAACTTAGAACCTTACCCAAGTCTCCATCATCTCTCTCTGCATTCCGAGTCTGACTTACATCCTTTCATAGGGGTTACGGTGACCTACCTACCTTGGTCAGGCCCTATACCGATTACCTCCATGGTAACACATCCACATGCACTTAGAGATGATTATCTATGGGTCCATAGGTTCATTCTCATACTATGTACTCTCTACTTAGCTTCTCAAGACTCTATGAGACCTCTTAAGGTTACCTCAAACCTAATAAAAGGTGATCCATACCCTACAAAAGGGTCCCTCTCCCAGGATGGGAGGAAACTATCTCTTGATAGCAACCAAGATCACATACATCCCTACATCTAGGGTTTACACACACATGAGCATGCTTAGCCCTAGAAAGCTACTAAGGCACATAGCTAACAAACAGACCACCTTCTAAACCATACTAGGTCTCCACAGTAGGTCATACTTGTTCTCAATCCTCAACATTTGACCAAGCCCATACCTTCCCATGTCACCAACTTATATGTGAGGGGTTCATCAAACATACACCTTAATCTGAGGGGTTTCCCTTTCCTCTAAACATGAGGAGTGTCATGCTCGTGTCTATGGAAACTCAAATCTCATCATGCACATTAGGTACACCAAGCACTACTACTTCCCCTCTTAGGCCTAGGAACCCTAGGTTCACCTTTCTGATGTCCAACTGCATGCTCAACCTTGTAACTACGTACCAAGCATGTACAAGGTACGGCATGCACTTCCTATTATCATTCCACTTGAACAACACCTCAGAGTCGAGTCCTCCTCAAGGAGAACCATCTAGGTATAAGGCCTCACAACTCATTACTATACCTTACCAGGGTCTAAGGAACTCTTCATCCTAACCCTAAATGGGTAAACACCTATACCATAGGCAAATAGGTACCAACGGCCTCATCCTCCCTCTAGGGTTTGGTTCCTCTAAAGGCAACCAAGATACCATAAGCCCCCATGGATCATGCATGAGGCAACCACAACCATCCACTTAGGTTGCATCATCCTCCACTCCCCAGGGTTCCTCCTAACCCAGAGTCTAAACTTCCAACCTTCTTGCCTGGATCATGCTCTCTCTCTCTAGAGTTAACCCTACAAACAACCTTACTACTAAGGGTTCTCTCTCCAAGGTGGATCAAGCTCACAAGCATACGCCTACATGGGTGAAACCCATGTTCAAACCTATGTTTTCTCAAGATTATCCATAACTCTTTATGATTATCTCATAAGCTATCCAACATACTCTCCTGGCCAAGGTTTTTTCCCATTGTCACCTCTACTGACGTACTTTGGGTGCAACTTTACCATGCTCATATAAGCTGATAGGGTTTCTATATGGTCATCACTAACCTCATCAATGAAGGAGTTATCCTTCACCCTAACATGCACGACCCTTCCCAGGGTTGGGTCGTCAAAGGTACTAGGTCAACCAACCTCACATGGCTCATATCATCACGAGTATCCAAACTAAAAGCATGTCCACTGACACACATGGTCTACCATGACATCTAGCTCATCATGTCATCTCTCTCTCTAACCTTCGCTTGGGGTTAGGGTTAGCATCATCCTTAGAGGATGTGCTAGGTCTCTACTTATAATGGAGGTCTCTACCTCCAAGGCTAACTCTCTCTACTTATCCTCCTGACAAGAAGGTCTAGCCTCAGGTCTCTCCTGAGGGCATGACAACATATGTCACATGACCTAAGCATCCAACTATTCTTTATTTTACACTTAAACTATAAAGCTTATGTCCATGACATCTTATTTACATGTTTTTCATTAATTTGGTGGAGGATTCCTTAAACCTTATCAACTTTACCCATACCTCAAGAGGGTGAGGAAGAGAGAGAAACCCCTAAAACTTATAATCCTAACAGAATTAGGGTTGAGAAGGGATGAAAGTAGATGAGAGAGTCCTAAAGGTATCTTATTTCGAGTCAGATCCTAAGACATTGGCCAAGCAGTCACACAGATCTGGGAGTCCTCGTATTCTGACTAGTGGTGCAGAGGAAAATCTTGCCATCCCCCAGGCGTGATCCTTTTCTAGACACCTCTGTCTTTTGGAAAATCCTCTAATAACTTCCTCGATTCTATGGAATCTATAAAATTTAATAATTACTAAAGATTAAATGAGGAACCAATGATCTGATACCAAATGTAACAACCCTACCTCCCGGTAACCCCCAATTAAGGGATACCAAGAGGTCAAAGTCGTTATCCCAATTTCCTAGATCATTGGTTTGACGAATAATCAGTAATAATTATTAAATTCTACCGTGACTATACTGAAAGTTGGAATAAAATAAAACTTTGCATACCTTTTTCAAAAAACTTGGATATGTAACTTCTATCCACATCTGGACTCTATTCTAACTAATCCTCCTTAAACTTTATTTCTTAATTTCACAATATGCCACTTTACTGTTTGTCCTTTTAAATTTGTACCTAAAACACTGACAAACAAAATGTCAGTCAGCATAAATGAATATGTCGGTATGTGGGGGAAACAATAATCGTGCAATTAACTGTACCAACATATTGCAAACAATTAGGATTTAACAAACAACTTTACGTTTTAAGCATAACTTCTCAATCCATACATATCCTAGCCTCTGCGATGTCCCTGTAGTGGACCTGGATGCTACCTTCCTTATGGTAGATCCCCATTAAACCCCTCATGATCCTACCTAACAGGTGAATCAATTTCTATGGTTGAGTTACATGGCACTACTCATAGGTATCCCACTCCTAAACTCATGGTGTGCTAAAGAGTCGCATGGCACTACACGTGGGTAGCCCAATTCCTAACTCATGATAACCTGATATCCTACTTAACAAGTAGGCCCTATACCAGGTTACCCTTTTCATCATTAGCAAAGCCACAGAGGAGGACTAGGATCTGAGCTAGTCATGCATACATATTTATGGAGATAATCATAGTCACTTTATAGTTGCATGAAATAAAAGTCATCCAAGCAGTTATTTTCAAGCAATCGATAAAACATCTAGGAATTGTTGTGAAACTAAAGCGATTAACCATAAGCATAACCACACACCTGATCCAGAGAAACTTGATGTCCAAGCAATAATATTCGAGAACAATCAAACAAGCAATCAATAATATCCTGAAATTAAGGCATAACATCCAAGTGTCATTATTTTATCCAAAACATTCTCAAGCTTGGCTTGGATGCTACCTTAGCATTTCTAGGCCAACTTTAGGTTTTATTAGGGTTTTAGTCTCCATAACGCTTTTATCATTTTTAATGCCCTCTTAGTTCACAAAACCCTAATTTCAACATCATAGGCAAAATTAAAAGTCAATTAAGTCTTTTATGCCTCTTTTACATTAAAACTACCATTAATATCCTTTTAAGTCATGACACTATCATTAAGGCCAATCATCATCTTTGGTTTCTTCCGTATTAACAACTCATAATTCATTATGGTCTAATTCACATATGAACTCCATTTATCGCTAATAGCAGATTAAACCATTAGAAAACCCTAATTACCAAATTAAGAGTATTTATTCACAATTAGGAACTTTTATACTCAAAATAGCTTAGAGCTATCAAATATCAGCTTTATACATGAATTTGACCAATTAAAGCCATTAAGAATCATAATTACTAACATTAGGGTTTCAAGGTCCATTAAAGCTCATTTATGTACATGGAACCCTAAATTAATTAAATTACACATAAAGTTCATCCTTTTAGATCTAATTTGTCTTTTTATAATCAATAGGTTAATATCAACTTTAATCATCCATATAACCCTTCTTGATACATTAATCATCTTAAATATTAGGGTTTTTCATTAATTAAACCATTAAAGAGAGCATCTTTACATACTTTTTGAATTTCAAGCATTTTTAGTCTTCAAATTTAATTTCTTTTTGTTCCTCTCATTCTGAGGATCAATTTTCATATATAACACTTTGATATACGAGTTACCAATCTTTTCCTATGATTTTTGCAATTTAATTACTTTAAAGCCAATAAGAAAGTGACACATCGACCAATTGAGACTTACTTTATTTATCCGTGCAAATTGGTTGATTACTTTTCTACCCTCGATCTCCTCTCGTGGTTGTCAGGGGTAGGGGAGTCTTTTCTCCCTTGCTCGTCTTCCTCCTCTGCGTTCTCGACGCAGAGCCATGGAAGGTCAACCCAGGTGTTGACTTCCATCGGAAGGCCTCCTTCCTTGCTCCAAGTCGATCCTCCACCTCTGCCCATCCCAACCGAAGTCATCGGTGGTCTTGATTGCTCCAGCGATGGCCGGAGTCACTGAGATGAGACGGGTCTCCGGCGGCAAGCCAAGGAGGTCCTAGGTGCAAGAGGGGTTC